>PISX010016122.1:0-47399 GCA_004024625.1 Mellivora capensis
AGTGCATATGTTATCAAAAGCAGAGATCAGCACTGAGCCCTAGTATGGAACCATTCACTTGGGAGACTAGCACTTCTATTGGGCCTTCATCAGGCCTATTTCACCCTAGAGGGGACTAAGTTCTTCATCTGGATTGACACATATTATGTATATGGATTTGTCTCCCTTGCCTGTATTGCTCCTGTTAGCACAGTCTATCATCATGGTAACTGCCATACCGATACCATCTGACAAGGAGCTCATTTAACAACAAAGTGATTAAATCAATTAGCCTCTAATCTAGTTAAAATAAGGCTTACTGAAGATTCTGGTATGTCGGGAGAGAAAACATCCTTAAAAGAAAGAGATCTGTTTTATAAGACAGAGTACATGCTTCAAATCAGTGACCATTATATAATGGCATCTCCATAATAGTCAGAATATATGGCTCCAGGAATCAGGGAATGAAAGTAGAAGTGGCTCCTCTCACTATTAAACTCAATTACTTATAGAAATTTTGTTTCCCATTCTAGAAAAATTCAACTCTGATAGTGTGGTGTTCTTAATCCCCAAGGTGGTAATGTTTTAGTATGGGAACAGAGAATCAGTTCCATGGAATTGGAAGATGAGACTACCACCTGGCTTTTTATTCTTCTTGTGCCACTAAAGCAACAGGCAGAAATGGGTCATTTTACAGGTCTGAGAGACTAATTTTAGCTATCAAAAGAAATTACGTTACTCCTACAAAATGTGAGATGGCAAACTATTTCAGAAACTCAGGGAATTCTATGAGGCAACTCTTAGTACCTTCATAGCCAAGAGCTATTGGAAAACTGCATCTTAAAAAACAGGAATTAGTGGCTTTGGGTCACTCTTGCAAGTAAAAGAATTGACCATCTGATGTGCTGGCTGAGAGTAGAGAAATATCAAATAAGTAGTAGAAGGAAGTCATATATATCAATTATATCCTGTGACTAATACAAAAACAAGAACTGTAGTAATTTAGCATATTTTCTCTTTGCCTATTATATGTTTGTGTTTATTTGTCAATGCTAACCATTTTATTCTTACCTATTCTTTTTTTCTTTTGTAAATATATAACTTGGAAGTTTAGTCTTTAGGTAAATACAATAATTCAGTGGGATTCCAATGAATATAATGCATGATTAATATTCAACAGTAATGGCTATAATGATTGTTGGGATTGTGAATTTCCTCATATGGGATAGATAGTGAGAATTTCTTCACTTTTTAGAAGGATGGTTTTACCTCATTGTGAAAACATAAAGATTGTATTAATGTATAGAAGCTCAAAAGTATGTAGAGAGGTACATATAGAAGCTGAGTATCCAAATAGGTAGACAGTGTCATTTACCAACTTCCTGATTCTCAAATTCAGATTCATCTTACATTGCTTTATCTGAACAAAACAAAACAAACAAACAAACAAACAAAAAAGAATGGAACTATAAATATTTCTACTTTGCTAGCTGACAAGATGTTAAATTTTATCAATAGAGAGCACTGAGGAACAAAAATAGGAGAGAAGATTCTCCTCCCTTGTTTTGGTGTGCTTCTCTCATCAGACAGTGAGTCCAGTTTTGTTTTGTGTGTTTTCTTCAGCCATCTGCAACCAAGAGAATGTGACACCCTAACAAAAAAATGGTCTCCCTCAAAACCCACTAAGGCAGTGTTGTAGCAGAGTGACAGAGTTCTCCATGACTGACAGCTCTTAGTATGCCCTACTCAGGTGACTTTTTGCAGTATCCATAGTGAGGAACTTCCCTATGACAGTCTTCTCCAGGAAACCTCTTAGACAATTTTGCAGTAAAGTGCTACCACAATGACACATGATTGTGACAGTTACTCCCAATATCCAGGGGGAAATTTCTAATGAGTCCTACCAACATGGAACCTCAGGAAATATCTTTGTTATCCATTGATCTAAGGCTGTGCCTTTTCGAATTAGGTCTTTATTTCAGTCCTGGGGTCTTTTTTGTGTGCTCTTTCTCAGTGCTAGGGTAGTGCCTGCTGCTTATATCTTTTACACTTGTATTCTTTATACTTCTCTTTTCCTCTTACTAGTCAACCCTTCATTATCCCAATATCTTGCTTAAAATAGTTGTGGTAAGTTGAATAAAGGACCCTAAAGATAGTTGCATTCTATCCCTGCAACCTGTAAATATGTTATTTTATGCATCAAAAGGGACTCAACAGATGTGATTAAGAACCTTGAGAGAGAAAGATTATCTTGGATTACTAAGATAGGTCTTAAATGTAATCACAAACATCCTTAGGATGTTAGGAATGTAAGGAATGTAAGGATGTTAGGATGTTAGGAATGTAAGAGTTAGGAATGAGATATTTGACTACAAAAGAGGATAAGATCAGGTTGTGTGACTAGGGAGACAGGTTAAAATAATTCAATCACAAATCAAGTAATCCTGATAGCCTCCAGAAGCTAAAAGAGGCAAGGAATAGGCTCTCCTCTGGATCCTCCAGAAGGAACTAGCTTTGTCAATACCTTGACTTTAGCTCAGTGAAATTGAATTCCAGAACTTCCAGAACTTAAAAAGAGTATATTTCTGTCATTTAAGACACTAAGTTTGTGATAACATGTTACAGAAACAATAGGAAGTTAATATAATACTTAATATTAAACTTTTTTATTCAAATAAATGTATGGTTTCTGTCTACTGACAGGATTCTGTTTGAGTCTTGCAAAAATATGAGGTGTTCCTCATCTTTCTTCTTGACAGGGATGGGGAAAAAAATGCAATTAAAGATCAATGACTACCTGTTTCATATTGAAATTGTTAACCTGTTCCTCATAGTTGCTCATCTGGTGTAGAAGCTCCAGATACAGATACTTCTAAATTGGACTTTGTAGTATAAACTTTATATGGGAGGATCCATTTGGCTCTAGTAGATTATGGAACAGTGAATTAAATGGGGCTATAATGGGACTACCACACTAGCATCTCTTAATGGTGGCACTGTTCTTTACCATAACCTGGGATGTGACTTTTATTGATTTACCATCTTGATCAGAATGAAGATCAAAATCAGAAGCTTCTATTTGACTTTCTCCATTACACTAGTTTTAATTCCATATGTCAAGAAAAAATATGAGGGTATTTTTTTAATGTCAGATTTATTTTATTTTATTTTATTTTTATTTTTTATTAACATATAATGTAGTATTAGCCCCAGGGATACAGGTCTGTGAATCGCCAGGTTTACACACTTTACAGCACTCACCATAGCATATACCCTCCCCAATGTCCATAACCCAACCACATTCTCCCTACCCTCCTCCCACCAGCAACCCTCAGTTTGTTTTGTGAGATTAAGAGTCTCTTATGGTTTGTCTCCCTCCCGATCCCATCTTGTTTCATTTTTTCCTTCCCTACCCCACAAACCCCCCATGTTGCCTCTCAAATCCTTCATATCAGGGAGATCATATGATAATTGTCTTTCTCTGATTGAATTATTTCATTCAGCATAATACCCTCTAGTTCAATGCACATCATTGCAAAAGGCAAGATTTCATTTCTTTTGATGGCTGCATAGTATTCAATTGCATATCATCTCTATCATTCATCTGTTGATGGGCATCCAGGTTCTTTCCAAAGTTTGGCTATTGTGGACATTGCTGCTATAAACATTCAGGTGCACATGCCCCTTCGGATCACTACATTTCTATCTTTAGAGTAAATACCTTGTAGTGTGAATGCTCAGTCATAGGGTAGCTCTATTTTCAACTTTTTGAGGAACCTCCATGCTGTTACCCAGAGTGGCTGCACCACCTTGCATTCCCACCAAGAGTGTAGGAGGGGAAACCTCATCTTCTCCTCATCCTCACCAACATTTAATTTTAGCCATTCTGACTGGTGTGAGGTGGTATCTCATTGTCGTTTTGAATTATATTTCCTGATGCTGAGTGATATGGAGCACTTTTTCATGTGTCTGTTGGCCATCTGGATGTCTTCTTTGCAGAAATGTCTGTTCATGTCCTCTGCCCATTTCTTGATTGGATTATTTCTTCTTTGGGTGCTGAGTTTGATAAGTTCTTTATAGATTTTGGATATTAGCTCTATATCTGATTATGGCATTTGTGAATATCGTCTCCCATTCTGTCAGTTGTCTTTTGGTTTTGTTGACTATTTCCTTTGCTGTGCAGAAGGTTTTGATCTTGATGAAGTCCTAATAGTTCATTTTTGCCCTTGCTTCCCTTGCCTTTGGCTATATTTCTTGGAAGAAATTTCTGAGGCTGAGGTAAAAGAGATTGCTGCCTATGTTCTCCTCAAGGATTTTGATGGATTCCTTTCTCACATTGAGGTCCTTTGTACATTTTGAGTCTATTTTTCTGTGTGGTATAATGAAATGGTCCAGTTTCATTTTTGTGCATGTGATTGTCTAGTTTTCCCAACACCATTTGTTGAAGAGACTCTCTCTTTTCCATTGGATATTCTTTCCTCCTTTGTCGAAGATTAGTTGACCATAGAGCTGAACATCTATTTCTGGGCTCTCTATTATGTTCCATAGATCTGTGTGCCTACTTTTTGCCAGTCCCATATTGTCTTGATGTTGACAGCTTTGTAAAAGAGCTTGAAGTCTGGAATGGTGATGCCACCAACTTTGGTTTTCTTTTTCAAAATTCCTCTAGGTATTCGAGGACTTTTCTGGTTCCATATAAATTTAGGATTATTTGTTCCATTTCTTTGATAAAAATGGATGGGATTTTGAAAGGGATTGCTTAAAACCTGTAGATTGCTTTAGGTAGCATAGACATTTTCACCATATTTGTTCTTCCAATCTATGAGCATGGAACATTTTTCCATTACTTTGTGTCTTCCTCAATTTCTTTCATGAGTACTTTATAGTTTTCAGAATACAGATTCTTTGCCTCTTTGGTTAGGTTTATTCCTAGGTATCTTATGGCTTTGGGTGCAATTGAAAATGGGACTGACTCCTTAATTTCTCTTCTGTCTTGTTGTTCAATGGACATCCCTGCCATGTTCCTCACCTTAGTGGAAAAGCTCTCAGTTTTTCCCCATTGAGAAAGATATTTGCTGTGGGTTTTTCATAGATGGCTTTGATGATATAGAGGTATGTGCCCTCTAAACCTACACTTTGAAGAGTTTTGATCAAGAAAGGATGCGGTACTTTGTCAAATGCTTTTTCAGCATCTATTGAGAGTATCATATGGTTCTTATTCTCTCTTTTATTAATGTATTGTATCACGTTGATTGATTTGTGGATGTTGAACCAAACTTGCAGCCCAGGAATAAATCCCACTTGGTCGTGATGCATAATCCTCTTAATGTACTGTTGGATCTTATTTGGCAGTATTTTGGTGAGAATTTTCACATATGTGTTCATCAAAGATATTGGTCTGTAATTCCCTTTTTAGATAGGATCTTTGTCTGGTTTTGGGATCAATGTAATGCTGGCCTCATAAAATGAGTTTGGATTTTTTCCTTCCACTTCTATTTTTTTGAACAGTTTCAGGAGAATAGGTATTATTTCTTCTTTAAATATTTGGTAGAATTCCGCTGGGAAGCCGTCTGGCCCTGAGCTCTTGTTTGTTTGGAGATTTTCGATGACTGCTTCAATCTCCTTACTGGTTATGGATCTGTTCGGTTTCCTATTTCTTCCTGGTTCAGTTGTGGTAGTTTATATGTCCCTAGGAATGCATCCATTTCTTCCAGATTGTCAAATTTGCTGGCATATAGTTGTTCATAATATGTTCTTATAATTGTTTGTATGTCATTGGTGCTTGTTGTGATCTTGCCTCTTTCATTCGTGCTTTTATTAATTTGTGTCCTTTCTCTTTTCTTTTGGATAAGTCTGGCCAGGGGTTTATAAATCTTATTAATTCTTTAAAGAACCAGTTTCATTGATTTGTTCTACTGGTTTTTTGTTTGTTTGTTTGTTTTTGTTTGTTTTGGTTTCTATTTCATTGATTTCTGCTCTGATCTTTATGATTTGTCTTCTTCTGCTGAGTTTAGGCTTTCTTTGCTGTTCTTTCTGCAGCTTCTTTAGGTGTAGGGTTAGGTTGTGTATTTGAGACCTTTCTTGTTTCTTGAGAAAGGCTTGTATCACTACGTATTTCCTCTCAAGACTGCTTTTGCTGAGTCCCACAGATTTTGAGCAGTTGTGTCTTCATTATCATGTTTCCATGATTTTTTTTCAAATCTTCTTTGATTTTCTGATTGACGCATTCATTCTTTAGTAGGATGTTCTTTAGCCTCCACGTATTTGGGTTCTTTCCAAATTCCCTCTTGTGATTTTGTTCTAGCTTCTGAACATTTTGGTCTGAAAATATGCAGGGAATGATGCTAGTCTTTTGGTATCAGTTGAGACCTGATTTCTGACCCAGGATGCTATCTATTCTGGAGAATGTTCCATGTGCACTAGAGAAAAATGTGTTTTCTTTTGCTTTGGGATGGAATGTTCTGGATATATCTGTGATGTCCATCTGGTCCAGTGTGTCACTTAAGGCCTTTATTTCCTTGCTTATCTTTTGCTTGGATGATCTGTCCATTTCAGTGAGGGGAGTGTTAAAGTCCCCTACTATTATTGTATTGTTGTCGATGTGTTTCTTTGATTTTGTTATTAACTGGTTTATATAGTTGGGTGCTCCCACGTTAAGGGCATAGATATTTTAAATTGTTAGATCTTCTTGTTGGACACTATGATATAGTGTCCTTCCTCATATTATACTCTTTGGCTTAAAATCTGATTTATCTGATATAAGGATTGCCACCCCAGCTTTCTTTTGATGTCCATTAGCATGGTAATTTGTTTTCCACCCCATCACTTTAAATCTGGAGATGTCTTTGGGCCTAAAATGAGTTTCTTGTAGGCAGCATATTGATGGGTTTTGTTTTTGTTTTTGTTTTTTGTTTTGTTTTGTTTTATCAATTCTGATACCCCGTGTCTTTTGATTGGGGCATTTAGCCCTTTTACATTCAGGGTAACTATTGAAATATGTGAATTTAGTGTCATTGTGTTGCCTGTAAATTGATTGTTACTGTTTATTGTCTCTGTTCCTTTATGGTTTACTACTTTTAGGCTCTCTTCATTGCTTAGAGGACCCCTTTCAATATTTCCTATAGAGCTGGTTTGGTGTTCGCAAATTCTTTCAGTTTTTGTTTGTCCTGGAAGCTTCTTATCTCTCCATTTTCAATGATAGCCTAGCTGAATATAGTATTCTTGGCTGCATGTTTTTCTCGTTTAGTGCTCTGAATATATCATGCCAGTTCTTTCTGGCTTTCAGGTCTCTGTGGATAAGTCCACTGCCAATCTAATATTTTTACCATTGTATGTTACAGACTTCTTTTCCCGGGCTGCTTTCAGGATTTTCTCTTTGTCACTAAGACTTGTAAATTTTACTATTAGGTGACGGGGTTTGGACCTATTCTTGTTGATTTTGATGGGGTTCTCTGCACCCCTGGATTTTGATTCTTGTTCCCTTTGCCATATTAGGGAAATTCTCTACAATAATTCTCTCCAATATACCTTCTGCTCCCCTCTCTCTTTCTTCTTCTGGTATCCCAATTATTCTAATGTTGTTTTGTCTTAGGGTGTCACTTATCCCGTAGAGTCTGGAGGACGGGAATGAAAATGGTGGCCTCCCTATCCCTGGCCCAGTGGAGCTGGGAGCTCGGGGCCCTACTCCTCAGTGTGCCCTCAGAGAAAAGCGCTCAATCACTCCTGTCTCCCTGGCCTCCAGCTGTGCTCTGAGCTCACCCAGCCTGTGACCAACCATCTCTGTCTCTGGCACACAGCTCTGCCTGGAGTCTCCAAACCCCGCAGATCCCTGACCTCTTCCAGGAGGGGTCTCCCCAGATCTTGTGGGGACCCCATTCACAGAGCAGTGCCTGTGCTATGGATTATGGTTCAAGGTAACCCCGAGTTGAGAGCTCACTCCTTGGCTCTGTATCTGTCATTGGCTTCCCCACTCTAATACCTGCGAGCTCGGCAACACTCAGACACCCCCGATCCTTCTGTGATCCCACAGGATCTGAGGCCACGCTGTCCCTGCATGGGCTTCACCCCGGTTTAGCTTCTGGAGCAATGTCCCTCAGTGGAGCAGACTTTTAAAACTCCTGATTTTGTGCTCTGTTTCTTTGCTCTTGCCAGGAGCCAGCCTCTCCCCCCGCGGTCTATCTTTTGGTCGCTTTGGATTCACTTCTCCGCCGGTCCTACCTTTCAGAAAGTGGTCGATTTTCTGTTTATAGAATTGTTGCTCTTATTCTCTTTGATCTCCTGTTGGATTTGTAGGTGTTCGGAATGGTTTGATAAGCTATCTAGCTGATCTCCTGCTACCTGATGTCATCTCAGCCTGCTACTTCTCTGCCATCTTGACTCCTCCCTCCAAGAGCCTCCATTTTTTATTGCACCTCATTAATAGCTTTTTAAAAATTTCAGCTTTGTTAGATTTTAGTTGTTTTATCCAGACAGGGTTTCTCTAATATCTCCCATGCCTTTTCCAAGCCCAGCTAGCACCTTGAGAATAGTCATTCTGAACTCTGGATCTGATATATTACCAATATCTGTATTGAATAGGTCTCTAGCCTTCAGTACTGCCTCTCGTTCTTTTTTTTTTTTTTTTTTTTTTTTTTTTTTTTTTTTTTTTGTAGGGAGTTTTTCCACCTTGTCATTATATCCAGATAAGAATATATGAATGAGAGAATAAAATACTAAAAGGGTGGCAAAGACCCCAGAAAAATGTGCATTAACCAAATTAGAAGAGACCCCAAATCATGGGGAGAAGAAAAGGGGTAAAAAGAAGTTCAAAAAAAATTTTTAAATAACTTTAAAAAAATGTGCTTAAAATATATGTATATATATAATATATATATTAGACTGTTGAAAGGAACAGAGCCACTCACTTGATTTTTTGTGTATTTTGGTTTCTTAGAAGAAACGACCTCCCAAAATTTTAAGGGAAGAAAAACTTATATATAATATACAAAAATAAGTGTAAACACAATGAAGGGATGGAATATGACTGTAAAGATGAAAATTTAAAAAAAAAATCTAAAAATGGAGTTGACAAGATAAGTTGATTGGGAAAAGAAAGAAAAAGAAAGTGGAGAGAATTTGCTCAGGCTGGAGTCTAGAACAAAGCCCTGTGCTAATTTTAGGTCTATTTTGATCTATTAGAAGTTGTATCCCAAAATTTTTTAGAAGAAAAAACCCTATATGTATACAAAAGATAGAGTTAGATACAATAAAGGATAAAATATGGCTATAATAATAACAGTTCAAAATGATATTTTTAATAAAGGTATTGTTAAGATAACTAGTTAAAAAACGTTAAAAGAGAAAAAAGTGAAAGTAAAAAACTAGAATAAGTTTAAATTAAATTAAAATTTAAAACTTTATTTAATTGACTTTAATTAAAATTAAAATTAAAAAACTTTAATTGACTTTGCAAGACTAAAGAATCATGGGGAGAAAGCCACAAATTCCATGTTTTGCTTTCCCCTCCTCTGGAATTCCGCTGTTCTCCTTGATCAGTGAGCTTTGTCTTGGCTGGATATTCTTGCTGATCTTCTGGGAGAGGGGCCTACTGTAGTGATTTCAAGTGTCTTTGCCCGAGGTGGAATTGCACCGCCCCTGCCGGGACTGGCCTAAGTGATCTGCTCAGATTCACTCTCAGGAGCTTTTGTTCCCTGAACGCTTTCCATAGAGCTCTGGAGGATGGGAATGAAAATGGCAGTCTCCCAATCTCCGGCCCCAAGGAGCCGAGAGCTTGGGGTCCAATTTGTCAGTGCACCCTTGGAGAAAAGAAGTCAATCCCTCCCATCTCCCTGGTCTCTGGCCATGCTCAGAGCTCATCCAGCCTGTGATGGAGCATTTCTGTCTCTGGCACACAGCCCCATTTGGAGTCTCCAAACCCAGCAGATTCCTGCCTCCAGAGAAGGAAGGTGAGTCTCCTTCGATCTGCCACTTGTGGAGTCCCTGCTTAAAGAGCTGTGGCCTGACTGTGCCACAGATCACAGTTTATGGTAACCCTGAGCAGAGAGTATACTCCTCAGATCCGTCTCTATAGCTGGCTTCCCCGCTCTAATACCTGCGAGCTCTGCTACACTCAGACACTCCTGATCCTTCTGTGTGGGACCTGAGACCACGCTGTCCCCATGACGACTTCACCCCTGCTGAGCCTCTGGAGCAATGTCCCTCAGGGGAGCAGACTTTTAAAAGTTCTGATCTTGTGCTCCGTTGCTGTCACTTGCCGGGAGCCTGTCTCCCCCCCACCACCCAGTCTATCTCCCTGTCACTTCAGATTCACTTCTCCACATATCCTACCTTTCAGAAAGTGGTCAATTTTCTGTTTCTAGAATTGCTGCTCTTTCTTTGATCTCCTGTTGGAGATCACCTTTGTAGGTGTTCAGAATGGTTTGATAACTATCTAACTGAACTCCTGTAACCTGATGTCATCTCAGCCTGCTACTCCTCCACCTTCTTGACTCTTCCCCTCCCAAATATGAGGTTTTTACCAAGTAATAAATGTGTACATTCTAACTTTACATTTTCAGAACAGGGAAATGACTAATGTGTGGATCTATGAACTATGCCAAGGCTGCAACTATCTTTTAGCCTTCATATCATATACCCACTCTCTACAGGAGGGAGGGACATGGTGATACTTTAGACCCATGGGTATTAATGTCAACTTGAATCCTGTCTCCGCTAATTCTCAGAATGTCAGGATATCCTCATTTTTCTAGATAGGATTACCCAAATAAATAGCTTTAAATAATTGAAAATATCATAACCATATACAAGGGCTTTTATAATGTAAATAAGACCTCCTCTTCATTCAAAGGTTTACAAGTCCATAAACTGGCTAAACCACAAAAACAAAGTATAGGATGATACCTTTAATGATATGACTCAGCTGGCTAATCATCCATTTCTTGTTTCTTTTTATTTTATAAGTTAAATAATAGCCCTGTTGGCTTCCAATCTATTCTTTTACTAAATGTATCATGTCTATTAACAATATCCATAATTCTCTGAGCTCAGGCTCCTCTGATGGCCACTTTGAACTTGAAATCCATTATAATAATTGCTCCTTCATACCTTCTGATGACTGAGCACCATGTTTTGACCTCTACTACTTCAGGATCTCATTATCCCCATTACTAAAAGGGAGCCCAGTTGTATAATAGCATCATCCCTGATCATCATCTTTGGCCCACACAAGGCAGTTACCACTGAGAGTCTCACTGTTCCTGGAGCCCCCTCATTAGCATATTCCTTATCTCTTTAATAAATAGTGAGTCCTTTGTGCCCTTCCATAGGCATTTTCTAATGGTGGTTTCCAGCTATAAGTAATGTATTCATACTAATATGCCTGATTATCTAAGTCTTTTTATCTCTTCCTCTAATTCTCTCCTATTGCAGTTCTGGTATTTCTGTATCTTTTAATATGGGCCACCTTTCTTGCTCCATTTCTTCCTTCCCCAACTCCTTCTACCTTTTCATCATTTAATGTGGACCATTACAAGGTTCTCCAGAAAAACAGAACCAAGGGAAGACTTTCTCTCTTTCTTCCTTTCTGCCTTTTTTTTTTCCCTTGGAATTGTCTCACACTATTATGGAGGTTGAAAAGTCTCAAGATCTCTATAGTCAATAAGCTGGAGACTCAGGAGAGCTGATAGTATAGTTCTCTCTAGTTCAAGCTGCATAAAACAAGTTAGAAGCAGGAGAGCTAATGATATAAGTTCCAATCTGAGTTCCAGGAGAAGACAGATGTCCTAACTCAAAGAGAGTCTGGTGGTGAAAGACAGTAAATTCTTTCTTCCTCAGCCTTTTTGTTTTATTTGGGTCTTTAATAGATTGAAGGAGGCCCACTTGCATGGGTAGGGTACAATCTGCTTTACTAGGTCTACTGATACAAATATTAATCTCATAAAGAAACACCCTCACAGAGACACCCAGAATGCTTAACATCTGGGCACCTTGTAGCTCAGTGGAATTCATACATAAAATTAACTGTCACAGCACTGTTTTCTGAGGATGTTGCCAAGGAGAGTATTTCCATGCTGATACATGTTCTCTGATCCAAGTTTATATTTCACCGCTCTGAATTAATACCTTTGACCCATGCATACTCTCTCAGCTCCTGCCAGACCTTGTTGGCTAGTCCTGCAGGCACTTCAAACTTGTAGTTTCTTTCTTCCCTTAGAAAGCAGAGAACTTTCCTAGTCGTGTTATGTCATGACCTGGCTTAATTAAGGGTTTTGGAGCTGGGAGGTAAGAATGGGGACTTGATTCTTGAGGGAATGTATGTGGACTTAAGGAATGAAGCTTCTGTATCATTTTCAAACATGGAGGGCTAGCCTGTAAAAGGAAGGGAGAGAGATTTTTGTAGACTCAGAGAGTACAGCAAAATCTAGGGTTTCAAATATATTAAATGTCTTGACCTATATTTCTGTATCTCATGTCTTAGGATCTCATTCTTTCCAATCCAGGCTAGACTTTGTTGCAGGAAATTTCCCAAATTGAGAATACAAACTTTTACAGTTCTCTCATACTCAATAATTAAATCTTAGTCCATATCTTTAGCTTTCTCTGTCCTTTGAATATGGGAGAGAAGATTTTTTAAAAGATTTTATTTATTTATTTGACAGAGAGATAGACAGTGAGAGAGGGAAAACAAGCAGGGAGACTGGGAGGTGGAGAAGCTGGCTTCCTGCTGAGCAAGGAGCCGAATGCTGGGCGTAATCCTAGGACCCTGGGATCATGACCTGAGCTGAAGGCAGACACTTTATGACTGAGAGACCCAGGCACAGAAGGAAGAGGTTCTTTAACGTGCTTCTAAGGAGAGTCTTTAACTTTCATACTTGTTAAATTGGTGAGTAATTACCCTCAGCCTTGGGCTGCCATTGGTCATTGGCTTTCTTCAAAGCATTGTTATAACCATTGTATGTCATGTAATTTAAAAGTACTTATATTTACTTCCAAACTACCTCAAAAATGCTGAGATACAGCTCTCCCAGTGTATTTTTACTCATCAATATTTCATCTTAGTCAAACTCCAGTGAAAGTTTAAACAATTGCACCACTACAACTTTCTTGCTGCTATCAGTATTCCCTCAACACTAGTTATGTGGCCCTCTTTGACAGCTGGTCAACAGGTGATCTGTTCTAAAATCTAAAATAAAATTTAAGTCTGCTTCCAAGGATCACTTATGGCAGCAACTGGTAATAGGTTGGGACTCCTGTGAAAGAGGCACTGAAATAAAGCTTTCATGCAGATGGTATATTGGGAAATACTCTTAAAAACAACTGCAAGAGACAGAAAAACAAAATTGATCAGAGATAGAAATTGAAATGGAAAGCAACTGCAACATAGGCCTTATTCACTCTCTTGAAGGGTTCTGGAGCTCTAATAATATTCCCTCAGAGATGTCCCTGATTTGAAATAATGAAGTTACATATTAGCTAGTCACTGGGTATAGGATTCCCCTGGAGAAGGGATACTTCATTAAAAGAATATTAAACATGAATAGGTGCTCAACTTTATTAGTCATAGAGTAAGTGCAATTAAACTTACAATGAGATACCGGTACACACCACAAGAATGTCTAAAATTTAAAAAGCTGAGAGACCAAGTATTTTCAAGTATGTGGGACAATTAAGAAGTCATACAATGTGGATGTGAGAGTAAATTTGTAGAACTACTTTGAAATATTATTTGACCATATTGACTAATGTTGGATAAATCACATGTACTGAATGACTCAACAGTTCCAGTCTAAGATATATACCCAGTAAAACTATTGACATACATTTACCAGAAGACATATAATAAAATTTGCCTTGCTATACCATTTATAATAACACCAAATTTCCAGGTACCTTAAAAATATTCATCATTTGAATGGATAAATAGATACAGGTACATTCATATTATTTAAATAAATGAGAAACAATGATCTACAACCACACACATAACATGGATGATTCTTGCAAATATTATGTTGAACAAAATAAGTCAGACATGAATATGTGCATAAGGTATAATTCCATTTATATGAAGTACAAATAAATCTATGCTGTCACATGCAAATATTTGGTCAATTAATCTTTGACAAAGCAGGAAAGACTATCCAGTGGAAAGAAAGTCTTTTCAACAAATGGTGCTGGGAAAACTGAACAGCAACATGCAAAAGAATAAAACTGGACCACTTTCTTATACCTTACACAAAAATAAATTCAAAATGGATTAAAGACCTAAATGTGAGACAGGAAGATATTAAATCCTAGGGCGAACACAGGCAGTAGTCTCTGACATCTGCCATAACAGCTTCTTTCGAGATATGTCTCCTCGGGCAAAGGAAACAAAAGCAAAAATAACCACTGGGGCTTCATCAAAGTAAAAAGCTTCTGCACAGTGAAGGAAGCAGTCAACCAACAAAACTGAAAGGCAACCTACAGGATGGGAAAAGATATTTGCAAATGACGTATCAAAGGGTTAGTATCAAACATCTATAAAGAACTTATAAAACTCAACCCTCAAAAAACAATCAAGTTAAAAATGGGTAGAAAATATGAAAAGTATTTTTCTAAAGAAGATATGCAGATGGACAACAGACACATGAAAAGATGCTCATCACTGATCATCAGTGGAATACAAATCAACTACAATGAGATCTCACCTCATACCAGTCAGAATGCCTAAAATTAACAACACAGGAAACAACAGGTATTGGCAAGGATGCAGAGATAGGGGAACCCTCTTACACTTTTGGTGGGAACGTAAACTGGTGCAGCCACTGTGGGACACAGTAAGGAGGTTCCTAAAAAACTTAAAAATAGAACTACCTTAGGATTCAACAATTGCACTATTAGATATTTGCCCAAAGGATAAAAAAAATACTGATTTAAAAGAGTACATGCACATGCACCCCAATGTTCATAACAACATTATCAACAATAGCTAAATTATGGAGAGTCCAAATGTCCATCGACTGATGAATGGATAAATATATATATACATACCACCTCTTCTTGATATATATATATATATATATCTCATACATATGATATATATATATTCCATTATATAATAATATATGATATTATATATACTATATGTAATATATAAATATATAATACTTATATATAATGGAATATTAATCATTAAAAATGAAATCTTGCCATTTGCAGCAATGTGGACAGTACTAGAGATTATTATGTTAAGTGAAAAAATCAGCCAGAGAAAGACAAACATCATATGATTTCACTTAACATGTTTGTTAAGAAACACAACAAATGACGGGGCGCCTGGATGGCTCAGTGGGTTAAGCCTCTGCCTTCGGCTCAGGTCATGATCTCAGGGTCCTGGGATCGAGCCCCGCATCGGGCTCTCTGCTCAGTGGGGAGCCTGCTTCCTCCTCTCTCTCTGCCTGCCTCTCTGCCTACTTGTGATCTCTGTCAAATAAATAAATAAAATCTTTAAAAAAAAAAAAGAAACAAAACAAATGAATATAGAAGGAAAAAAACAAAAACCAAGAAACCAAGAAACAGACTCTTAACTATAGAGAACAAACTGATGATTACCAGAGGGAAGATGGGTGGAGGAATGGGTGAAATAGGTGATAGGGATTAAAGAGTAGCCTTGTGTGATGAGCACCGGGTATTGTATGTTAAGTATTGAATCACTAAATGCTATGCCTGAAACTAATATTACACTGTATGTTAACTAACTGGAATTAAAAAAAAAATTTAAAGATTTTATTTCTTTATTTGTCAGAGAGAGGGAGAGCACAAGCAGGGAGCAGGGAGCTGAACAGGGAGCCTGACTTGGGCTGATTCCCAGAACCCTGGGATCATGAGCAAAGGCAGATGTTTAACCAACTGAGCCACCCACGCACTTCAACTGACTGGAATTTAAATGAGGTAGTGTATGGAGAATAACATAACATAAAAAATTAAATAAATAAATAAATAAAGCGAACAAAACAAATATATGCACTTAGAATACAGAAAGAAAAACTAGTGCCTTTGAAAGATGTGAACCTCAATAGTAATAGTACAAATAAAAGTTAAAATGATACCATGACACTATTTTTTACTTACTAATTTGGTAAAAATCCCAGTTTGATAATACCATGAATTATGTAGGGAATATATTACTGAAAAAATGGAAATTGGTACCATCCTTAAAGAGTGAGATTTGCCCATAATGTATGAAAATGTTTTCTTTGGCCAAGGTGCATAAATATTACTCATAGAGCTCCTTAAATACAGATGTTGAGTCATACTCTAGAAATATGGATTCAGCAATTCTGGGATGGAGAGTAATAATTTTCATATTGTCAAGAATCATGCAAGGGTAATTCACAAAGCCAAAGTATCCTCCTGCCCTCGCCCCCCCATGATTTCACTACTCTTGCAGGATAAAGTTGAAAGCATTTTGCATTAGGTATGGTCAAGCTTTGGATTTGTCTCATTATTCAAATCAGACAGTAAGAATTATTAATGGGTTTTATGGAAGAATAGAACTTTTAGGTAAGATAATTTTTAACTAGTCTCTCCATTCTTATAAATTACACAATAGCATCATCACATGTGAAAGCAGTAGGCTTGTCTAGAGAATTGAGATACACAGTAGTGCCTAGAGAAATGACAAATAATTATCCCGAAATAAAACAGATATTAATTATATTTTTATGCATCTGTACTACACGTGAGCCTCTCTAGATGTGTGTGATAAATTTGGATGTTTTTTTAAGCAGTAAGTACTCATTTCTAGAAATACTAAGTTGTTACTTCTATCCCACCACAAATGTACATTGTATGTCTAGGAGTCTTGAGGTCAAAGGGAACATGACCAATGAGAATTAAATAATACTTCAAAACAGACTATATTTCAAGCAACACCAACTAGTAAGAATAAATAGCCACTAAAAATAAATAGTATTAAAAGGGGAATTGTCAAATTTATATTCACCTAGTTGGTTTAAATCCTAAACTTTCACTGGAGCCCATATTATCTGAGTTCTTCAGAATATTATAGTCATCATTTCATTAATACTGAAGTACAATATCTTCAGCCCTTTTAGAACATTCTATTAGTGATAGAGAACCCTTCTTCACCTTACATACACAGACTCTCAGAAAATTTATGTTTCTCCCAGAACTATTATGCACCATGCCCTGTTTCCACAGAATTCTACATCTCCATTTTGGTCTCACTTCTCAAAAATTCATCATCTTCCCAGTTTTAATTTTTGTCTCCTTCTGCTTTATTTAATCAATAAATTTAATTTATGTTTGTTATTCCTGTTTGGAATAAAAAAAAACTCCAGAGGATTAAAGCACTGCATAGTACAGGCTCCAACTTAAAACTGAATATTACACATCTGTATCTTAAGAGTTCTTACCATGAAGACCTTTCAACTGGCTGTTTATAGCCAACTTTTGCAACAGCCTATCACTTTCTCTTTGTCTCTTACAGACTATTTATCACCTCCCCCTGCCCACTCCCTGCTCCAAATACCTTATAAGATCCTTTCTGTTTCCTCTGTCATGAATTTAGGGTTGAACTCTCATAAATTTTGTATCTAATAGAGTTTCACTTCCTTCCCTAAGCCCCAAACTCTTTCTTGACTTACCTAAGCATTGTAAAACCATTAAGATGGTCTTCTAAACAAAGGAAAATCTACTTGAGACCATTTTTATTAAGCACTAAGAGATTCTAATTTCTAGCCTTTTATTTACTCTGCCCCAAATGAACTATAAGGCAGGGCTTCAATCACATACTTACCAAGATAAATTCATAAGCTATGTGGAAATTTTATTTTTTGCCTTGTGAATGTAGGCCTGATCCTAAGTAAGGTTATTTAGGGTAATCAATTCTATTCCAAAGGTCTTCAAATGTTAACTTATCACAAATGTCTTCACCAAATTTCTTTCATTGCAGGGGTTGGAATCCTTACCATGACTTTTATATCTCTTAAAGGTACTCTGTAAAATATAAAATGTTCCCTATGAGAGTTTAAACTTAAACCACTATCACTTTCCAAACTAAAGCATTCTAAGACCCACTTAGGAAGAATGGAGAAATAAGGGGAATATGGCCTTACTTTACAATAAATTGACTCTACTTATATATACATCAGTAGATCATTTAGATCATGTATATATACATCAGTAGATCATAAGTATGCTTATGGTTGTATACAACCTGGGCAGTCATCTAAATGAATGGTAGCCAAAGCACATTAATCTGAGGACAGCAAAAAAAATAACCAAGACCAAAAACAAAACAAAAACACAACAACAACAAAAAAACAAACCAATAAGCCAAAAGCAAAATATAGCCATTCAGGACTCCTGCTAATTTCTATGAATTGAGATAGATATTTCAGATCTCACAGCATTATTAGAAACACAATCAGATTTTTCATCATCTGAATATTAGATGGTATGCTGAGCCATACAAAGGAAAGGCTTTTTCCCTTTCTGCTCTTAGCTTTATCTTTACTTATGATACTATAAACATAGCCCAGATCCTTTTAAATTTTTTAAAAATTTTTTAAAAGATTTATTTATTTATATGACAGAGAGAAAGATCACAAGTAGGCAGAGAGAGAGGGGGAAGCAGGGTCTCTGCTGAGCAGAGAGACCTATGTGGGGCTCCATCCCAGGACCCTGAGATCATGACCTGAGCTGAAGGCAGAGGCTTAACCCACTGAGCCACCCAGGTTCCCCTCCCAGATTATTTTATATCTTAATGTGTTTTTCCTTGAAGTGTTCTCTTTGTTATGTCCTCAGTGTCTCTATTATGTTTCAGGACATATATGTGATTTTAAAAGAATAGTTTGGTTTTAATTGGTTAATTGATCATTTAGGAGGATGTTGGAAAGATTTTCTCCCATTATGGTCATGAAGATTTTATTTGTCACATATGTGACTATTTTTTGCTTTAACATTTTAGAACACATTGAAAATATTTTCACAAAATAAACATTGGGAAGAAGTTGAAGAAAAAACAAACAAACAAACAAACATGCTTAAATGTAAATAATAGTCCTGGGCAGCCTCTTTCAAGCAATTTTAGTAGATTTTAGTAGATCATTTTTAACTCCAGTTTGTCTCATTAGTGCAAAATTATTTAAAAGTTTAAATATAACCGTTTGTCTTTGCTGGTGTCATTATCATTGTCACCATGTCTTGGAATTTAACTTTTAATTTCACTGTATTTTTATTTCTATAGTTTTATTTTTCACTTTCTTTCTTTATATTTCAATTTTTCCAATGATTTATTTTACCTTGTTCTTGTTTCTTTCAGCAGGTCTATAAAATACATTCTGCTTTTATTTCTTTTTGAGTTACTTTTATTGCTTCCCACTTGAGATTGCTTTCTTTTCTTTTAGTTAAAAGAATACTTATCAACATTTTTCTGTTTCTTCCCAATAGAATATGTTTTCTATCTAAACATTTTTTAACCAGTTTCTGTAATATGATTTCAGAACTTGATATTAAATTTATTACTTCAGACTCAAAGGCTTGTTATAAACTATTCTGGAACAAAAAATTAAAACTTTTTTTTTCTTTGTGATTTATATGTAATAACTAAACTGAGTCTTATTCTGTAAGGTTTAGGTTACAGATTATGCACTTGTTTTCTGTGTGTATGTTTTGTTTTGTTTTGTTTACCACTAAGTAGGCTTGGGTTCAATCAGATTTTATATAATTCTGTCTTTATTAGAGTTTTTCTTACTGGCAGTTTAAAAAAGGTAATCCATTGAGACCTTGTTTATTGTTAGCAAGAGAAATAGTAAAATATTTCTACTCAAAAATAAAGAATAACGAAGACGTTGTCTTAGTCTTATTTTAGATTGGATTTCAATGAATTTTAGAGACATGCCTATTGAATTTATTCCACATTCAACTATTTGTTCAGCTATTACTAAAATATTTTTTAAGGATTATTTATTTATTTGAGAGTGAGAGTGTGTGTGTATGTGTGAGCAGGAGGGAGAGAGAGAGAGAATATGAAGCAGACTCTCTTCTGAATGTAAAGCCTGATGCAGGGCTCAATCTGACAATCTGGAGCTCATGACCTAAGCCTAAACCAAGAGTCGGATGCTTAACCAACTGAGCCTCCCAGATGCCCACTAAAACATTTTCCCCCATTTGTAAATCATTTGACCCGTCTTTGAATGATTCTCAATTTTCCTTGTTCTTTCTTTTTTTGTTGGTGTTTTCCCAGTAGGGGGTTCTGTATCTCATTCAGTGTAGTACCTTCTACTGTGTTTCAGGTTAGCTGTGTTGTCTCTGTTGAGTTTAATATTTTATAGTTTAGGGTACAAGTTAATTACATCTCTTTCAAAGTATAATTTTCAAGGAAGATAAAAACAAAACAGGTGATGAAAAGGTATCAAATATTTCTTTAATTTGTGAATATGAAAACTACTGAAGTGGTAAAACTGGTTCAATGAACATTTGAGAAATAGTATTTATTGAATTAAAGAATGTTAGAATGAGTTTATTTATAAGACAAACTCATATAAATTAAACCATAAGCATTGTGATTATCTTTTCTACTGGACAAAAATCTATAAGTTAACATGTAATCTCATGGAGACCGAGCCTTAATAAATATGTGTCAAATAAAACAGATACGTATTACTTAGAGGATTAATATAAGGATAAATATAAGTATAAACATCTGACTTCATGGAACCTGGGCCTTAATAAATATAAGTATCAAGTAAAACAGATATGTATCACTTGGAGGATTAAAATCTCTTTTAGTATGCTTATTAGACAATGCTACTGTATGGTATGGTATTCAAAAGACAGACAACCATCTTTTGTCCATATGTCTAAATGTTTGAAAACTTTTTGCAACCTCTTTCTTCTCTAGATTCTAAACCAATTGAGAGGATATAAGAATATTAAACAAACTAGCTATATTAGCCAAAGCCAATAATAATTCCTGTTCTCTTCTCACTCTTGTCCCAAAATACTTAAATTCACTCAGAGACAACAGCCTAGATGAATAGCTACAAGCTTTTCCCCAAATGACAAGGCTTGCTGTGGTGGTGTTAACATGGAGGAGACAAGTCCTTGGACCTTGAGATAGAGAGGATCTATGTATGTCTCAGTTATAGGTATGCAGCAATGTTTCTCCCCCTCAGGCCAGTGCAGAGCAAGATTTCCCATCCTTAATTCACTGATTTACTAATGAGAAGCATTGGGTAAAGAGAGTGAAGAAATAGGGGAAATGTTCTAAGGGGATATCTGTTCAAATATAATAAGCCAAATCATAATCAAACATAATTATCAGGGTTATATTTTCTCCTACATAAAAACTGCAATATCACATCTAATTTTACAAAGACTGGACCTTTATAATAAGTAGTAAACAGCAAACAAAGGAGGAATATACTCTCAGATAATTAAAATCTCTTTGATTCCTCTTACAAGTCACATATTCTTCTCTCTTAATGTGCACAGGATTTTCCTCTTATGGATTTCCATATCCACACTGAAGATAATCTATTTTAACTTCATAAGGATGATCCTAAACCTCCTGCTATATTATGATCCCGCCCCATACCCCTAACATTCAGGCCAAAAGTCTTATCTAGTTCTTCATTCTGTTATTTTTTTCTTATTTCTCATTCTGTCTTAATGTTATCACTTTTTCCTATTTGGTAATGGAGAAATTTTGGAAGAATGCCATTAGGTAATATGATGAAGGCAAAAAAGAAAGAAAGAAAGAAAAATATTTCTGTGTAAACATCCCCCCCCCGTTTTTTTGGTTAACTTTACACCCTTACTAGATCCAAGAAATAGGCTTGAATGGTTTGAGATTAGGTAGTATATACAATGAGACTGAAGTAAAAAAATGAAATAATCAAGTAGCCTGTAATGATGGTTTCAAACTCAAGAATATCTATAAAAATTATTAGTATAAACAGTCAATAACAGTGAAGGATCTGAGATTTTATTATGCCTTTATGCTAACAATTTAGTTTCCCATAGTTCATGGATGCTGACAGAAGACAGAAGGAGTCAATAGACTCCTGGGTCAGAAGAGGACAGTTTATTAGCATAGAAATATCACTAGCCAGAGGATCATAATGTTGGTTCTTCCTGCTTCTATCCCTACAGGCAATGGAAAGAGGTTCATGAGACACCTGAAAACTCAGTGGGTTTCATTATAGGACAGGGACTCTGAGCTTAAAAAACTCAAAACATTTTAAAATGGACATTAAGCATCTCTTTGCGTCAAAGAGAGATACTGTCTTTCTTTCAAGTCTGTAATTAAATCTGTCCTTCCCTCACCTTCACACACACTATCTCCTTCTCCAACATTGTTTGCTAAACAGACATTCTTAAAGACATATTCAGAACAGATACAGAGTCTTTGCTTGCCAGATATGCAGAAATGCAAGAAGATATCCATGGAGACTCATTTCCTAACAATACATACTCCTCAGTCTAAAACCATCTTGGCTTCTATTATGTTTTCTATAAGCCTGCCAATTCATCAGTGCTCTGACAAATCTGATTAATAAAGGCTGAGAGGAAGTCCCTTCAGTCTGGCTGAGGCCAACTTGACGTACTGACATTGCCGTATTGACATTAATAATGTTCCCAAGAGGACAGGACCTATTAGCTGAAAAAAAAAATTCATAAACCATCAGAGAGTTACCATATAATACTATGATGCCTTCTCTTATGTAGGCTTTTCTTTTCTCTTATGTTGACTTTTCCTTTGAGATCAAGGCATTAATTAATTAATTAATTAACCCAGGTTAAGCCAGATCTCCTAGTGATTGTTCAGACTCTGCCTTGTCCACAAGGAGAAAGTCAAGGACAGTTCTATCATCCATAATAATGATGGCCAGTGAGTTGATGCTTATCTGAATGTCTATCAGGGCAGAGGTGATGTCACTGATCACTTTTGCTAAAGTCAGGAACAAATTTCAAATTACAGTTTCTAATTAGATGACTCTCTTTATAAGAATAACTGGCCACTGCTTGTAAATAAATAAGTTATGTATCCTTCTAGGGAGTTTCTGTAAGTGAGTAAGTAAGTGAGTAAGTAAAGTTTTACACTCAATTTGAAGACATCACCAGGCTTCTGAAGGTTATGTAATCTGGTGGTGTGTCCTTAAACACTTGCAGCTCTCTTACAATCACCCCTAAAGTGCAAGTACTATATTTGAGAAGGGGTCAAGTTAATGCCTAGCTTCTACACAGCAAGTACAGTTTGGGGTGCAAGTGTTATACCTAGAAAAAAGTATTGCTTGTAAATGTTGGGGCTTTCCATGTAGGACTTGCATCAGTCTGTGTACACCAATGCATTCCTCCACATGCAAAACGGCCAGGTATCTGGAAAGTACAGACAACATTAATATCCCCACTGCCCCTGGCTCTCCTGGATGTTTGTGTTATTACTCTTCCTTCAGCACTATAAATCAGGGTTTCCCACTATGGTAATTAAAAATTCACTACTTTTCCAATCATACTCTACTTGAATAGACTATTTTTTTTTCATCCAGAAGCATTCGGTGTTTGAGGGAGAAGGAAAGTTCTAGAAAATTTACAGCAAATAATGTGCCCCATACCTTGGTCTATGTATGCCAGTGAGCCACTATGAGGTGACTCACTAAGCAGTGTACTCTACCAAGTGGTCATTATCCTTCCTGTATAGGGCTATGTAATTCCAACAAAGGGACTGAGGTAACTGCAAAACAGAATTAGGTTTGAATCTAGGTCCTTTTTGACCAGACTGTTACCAAGAAGATTATATCATTCAGATAAAATTGAGTGGCAAATAGAATAAAACAATCATCATGCAAAGAAACAGAGTAGAATCTCAAATTTTCAAAATAGGCCTATGTAACTTCATACCCTTACATCCTGATCATTATCTAGGAACTGGCCAAGAAGTGATCCCTTTTTTTAGGACAACTGTGTTTAGTGACCCAACTACTGTACTAATGGGAGGAGGTGAGGGAGGTACAGTGAGGAAACTTATTTCATCAAATTTTCAGGAGGCTATTCTAATACTCAACAATATCAGAAGTTTATAGATGGTAGGAAGCATGGAAAGTCTATCAAATACTTTGATTTTCAGCCCAGTAATGGGTGGTATTTGTTATGAAAGTCACACTGTGAGCAGAGTAAAGATTGTCTGGAAAGCTGGAAACATAACACAGTCTAGTTTCAAGAACCAACAATATGTGGCTAGAATCAACTAAATGGACTATAACAGCAACACCATAACTTGAACAAGTATCAAGAGCAGTATGCCCCTTTGATAAACCCAAGACTGATTTGAAGTTTCAATGTAGTCTGTCAGGAATAGGTAGCATGCCCAATATGTTGTGGCCTCCTTCACCACAAGAGAAAAAAAAGTTAAGTTTGGCATTATTCATAAGACTTTCATACAGTTGAAGCCTCTGAATTCGAAACAGGGTCCCTTATTTTATGTCCAGTTTATGACAACGGATGCATTGCCAAATCTGGTTGATGATGGATTCAGTCAGAAATTCTTGCATTCTGCTGTGTACAGACTCAATCAGCAGCTCAAGTCCAGATGGCCTTATCAGAGAATGGTCCTGTACCAGGTCTCTACATGAGTGACCCAAATGATTAAATCAATAGCTGTGACTTGTATCCCCAGTGTGTGGCCCCAAACAAGAGTATCTTTAATATGCTAATCTATAGTTTTCCATGTGGCACACTAAGCCATTGGTAATAACTTGAGAATTAATAAAATTAAACAAGGTTCACCAAAGAACATTGACCAGAGCAATGATCCCTGGAGTTTTGCTCAGAGAGCAGAGCATTTACATTCATTTTTAAGTTCTGTAAGGCTGACACTGAGTTTGAATTGCCATACCAGTACAATGGATACCATCTCTTTTCAGCTTAGTTGAACCATCACTAGGTCAAGATCAAGCATTTATGGGAATATCTGTGTCTGGAAGAGCTCAATGAGAAGCCAGTTTTGCTTCAGATGTAAAAGTGAGGGATAAAGATATGCTAAAAGATAGTTGTAATTTTATTTACTTTCTCATGTATAGCCAAGATAGCTGCCATTTCCTTCACACATAACATTTATTTTCTACAAGCAAGACTTACTGGCTTGTGGACCAGAATCTTCTGCCCATCCAGGGTAAATCTTAGTATTAGTTATTTTAATAACCAGAGGCTGACCACCAGATTAACAATAAAGGTTTCCCTATGTAGAGGAGAAATAGTAACAAATAGGACACTTTTGAACCTACTTCTTAATACTCAGGAAGCAACCTTTCCTCTACTCATCCATATTAACAATAGTGTATATGATCATCTACTGTCCAGTGGACTATAAAATTCAGCCAATATGTTCACTACTAATTTACAAAGACTTAACTCAAATCCTGTTAATTGTCTGGGCTAACATCTTTCTTCTTCCTTCTTCTTTCAGAAAACCTCCAATTAATAGCTAACATGTTAGTCTGCCACAGTTGCATGGATGCTGGTAGAACAAGAATCCTGCGTCACAGACCAATGAATTTATTACTCATAGCTATAGCAATAGAGAGAATTTCAGCATTTTCTTGTAATGGTTTCCCAAGTCTCAGTCCCTCAAGTTGACATAAAAAGAGCTGGGTAACACTTGCACACATAGTCTTGTGTGTGAAAAGAGTAAGTCTGAGTTTAAGAAACCTGATACTTTGGGCACCTGAGTGGCTCAGTGGGGTAAGCCTCTGCCTTCAGCTCAGGTCATAATCTCAGGGTCCTGGCATTGAGCCCCACATAGGGCTCTCTGCTCAGCAGGGAGCCTGCACCCCCCTCTCTTTCTGCCTACTTGTGATCTTTCTCTCTGTCAAATAAATAAGTAAATCTTTAAAAGAAAGAAAGAAAGAACTTGACACTTTAAAATGGTCACAAATCATTCCTGCCCTTTGTTCTAGAGAAAGACACTAGCTTGGTCTTCCAAAGCTGTTTGTTATACTCAAAAACAAACAGAAAGCATGTCTTTGAAAACAATTTATTCTGGGAAACAGAATAAAATGTAGAAGAAAATTATTTGTTTTCACTATAATATTAAAAATATATAAACTAAGAAAGTGAGATTACATGAAAAGAAAAGATAATTTCTAAAAATCTGGCTGAGGGGTGCCTGGGTGCGTCAGTTGGTTAAGCATCTGCTTTTGGATTGGGTCATAATCCCAGGATCCTGGGATCAAGTTCTGCATCAGGTTCCCTCCTCAGTGGGGAACCTGCTTCTCCCTCTCCTCACCTTCTGCTTGTCTTCTCTCTTGCTATCTCCCTCTCTCTCCAATAAATAAAATAAAATCTTTAATAAAATCTGTCCAAAACAGAACAAATTAAGCAGAAACTGGATGCAAAAGGAAAAAATATAAAAAATGCACAAAAAATTAAAATTCAGATTAATCTTTCTGAAAGTAAGAGTCTCTTATGGTTTGGCTCCCTCTCTGGTTTCATATTGTATCATTTTTCACTCCCTTTCCCTATGATCTTCTGTCTTGTTTCTCAAATTCTTCATATCAGTGAGAGCATATGATAATTGTATTTCTCTGATTGACTTATTTCACTTAGGATAATACCCTCTGGTTCCATCCACATTGTTGTAAATGGCAAGGTTTGGGGGGTTTTATAATGGCCTGTGTAATAGTATTCCTCTGTGTGTGTGTGTGTGTGTGTGTGTGTGTGTGTATGTACCACTTCTTTATCCATTCATCTGTCGATGGACATCTTGGCTCTTTTTATAGTCTGACTATTGTGGACATTGCTGCTATAAGTGCATGTGCCCCTTCAGATCACTACAGTTGTGTCTTTAGGGTAAATACACAGTAGTGCAATTGCTGGGTCATAGCTCTATTTTCAACTTTTTTTTTTTAAAGATTTTATTTATTTATTTGACAGACAGAAATCACAAGTAGGCAGAGAGGCAGGCACAGAGAGAGGGGGAGACAGGCTCCCTGCTGAGCAGAGAGCCCGATGTGGGGCTCGATCCCAGGACCCTGGGATCATGACCTGAGCCGAAGGCAGAGGCTTTAACCCACTGAGCCACCCAGGTGCCCCTATTTTCAACTTTTTGAGGAACATCCATACTGTTTTCTAGAGTGGCTGCACAAACTTGCATTCCCACCAACAGTGTAAGAGGTTCCCTTTCTCCACATCCTTCTCAACACCTGTCATTTCCTGACTTGTTAATTTTAGCCATTCTGACTGGTGTGAGGTGGTATCTCATTATGGTTTTGATTTGTAGTTACCTGATGCTGAGTGATGTGGAGCACTTCTTCATGTGTCTGCTGGCCATCTGCATGTCTTCTTTGCAGTAAATTCTGTCCATGTCTTCTGCCTATTTCTTGATTGGATTATTCGTTCTTTGGGTGTTGAGTTCGATAAGTTCTCTATAGATTTTAGATATTAGCCCTTTATCTGATTATAGCATTTGCAAATATCTTCTCCCATTCTCTTGGTTGTCTTCGATTTTGTTGACTGTTTCCTTTGCTGTGCAGAAGCTTTTGATCTTGATGAAGTCCCAAAAGTTCATTTTTGGCCTTGCTTCTCTTGCCTTTGGTGATGTTTCTAGGAAGAAAGCTGGGTTTAGGCTTTCTTTGCTGTTCTTTCTCTAGATCCTTTAGGTGTAGGGTTAGGTTGTGTATTTGAGACCTCTGGTTGAGGTCAAGGAGGTTGCTGCCTATGTTCTCCTCACGGATTTTGATGGATTCCTGTCTCACATTGAGGTCCTTCATCCATTTTGAGTCTATTTTTGTGTGTGGTGTAAGGAAATGATCCAGTTTCATTCTTCTGCATGAGGCTGTCCAATTTTTCCAACACCATTTGTTGAAGAGTTTGTTTTTTTCCCATTGGACATTCTTTCCTGCTTTGTCAAAGATTAGTTGACCATATAGTTGAGGGTCTATTTCTGGGCTCTCTATTCTGTTGCATTGATCTATAAATCTGTTTTTGTGCCAGTAACAAAGTTTCTTGATGATGACAGCTTTGTAAAAGAGCTTGAAGTCTGGAATTGTGATGCTGCCAGCTTTGATTTTCTTTTTCAATATTCTTTTGGCTATTCAGGATCTTTTCTGGTTCCATATAAATTTTAGGATTATTTGTTCCATTTATGTGAAAAAGTTGATGGTATTTTGATAGGGATTTCATTAAATGTGTAGATTGCTTCAGGTAGCATAGACATTTTCACAATCTTTGTTCTTCCAATCCATGAGCATGGAACATTTTCCCATTTCTCTGGGTATTCCTCAATTTCTTTCATGAGTACTTTATAGTTTTCTGAGTACATATTCTTTGACACTTTGGTTAGGTTTATTCCTAGATATCTTATTGTTTGGGTGCAATTGTAAGTGGGATCGACTCCTTAATTTCTCTTTCTTCTGTGTATAGAAATGCAACTGATTTCTGTGCATTGATTTTATATCCTGACACTTTACTATATTCCTGTATGAGTTCTAGCAGATTTGGGGTGGAGTCTTTTGGGTTTTCCACATAAAGTATCATATCATATGCAAAGAGTGAGAATTTGACTTCTTTGCCAATTCAGATGTCTTTATTTCTTTTGGTTTTTGGTTTGCTGAGGCTAGGACTTCTAGTACTATGTTGAATAGCAGTGGTGATTGTGGACATTCCTGCCATGCTTCTGACCTTAGGGGAAAAGAGGGGAAAAGCTCTCAGTGTTTCCCCATTGAGAATGATATCTCCTGTGGGCTTTTCATAGATGGTTTCTATGATATTGAGGTATGTACCCTTTATCCCTATACTCTGAAGAGTTTTGATCAAGAAAGGATGCTGTACTTTGTCAAATGCTTTTTCAGCATCTATTGAGAGTATCATATGGTTCTTGTTCTTTCTTTTATTAATGTATTGTATCACATTGATTGATTTGTGGATGTTGAACCAACCTTGCAGCCCAGGAATAAATCCCACTTGGTCATGGTGAATAATCGTTTTGATGCACTGTTGGATCCTATTGGCTAGCATTTGGGTGAGAATGTTTGCATCCGTGTTCATCAGGGATATTGGTGTGTAATTCTCCTTTTTGCTGTAGTCTTCATCTGGTTTGGGGAACAAAGTAGCTGGCCTCATAAAATAAGTTTGGATTTTTTCCTTCCATTTCTATTTTTTGGAACAGTTTCAGGAGAATAGGTATTAATTCTTCTTTAAATGTTTGGTAGAATTCCCCCCAGGAAGCCGTCTGGCCCTGGGCTCTTGTTTGTTGGGAGATTTTTGATGACTACTTCAATCTCCTTACTGGTTATGGGTCTGTTCAGTTTTCTATTTCTTCCTGGTTCAGTTTTGGTAGTTTATATGTCTCTAGGAAGGCATCCATTTCTTCCAGATTGTCAAATTTGCTGGCATATAGTTGTTCATAATATGTTCTTATAATTGTTTGTATTTCTTTGGTGTTGGTTGTGATCTCTCCTCTTTCATTCCTGCTTTTATTTATTTGGGTCCTTTCTCTTTTCTTTTGGGTAAGTCTGGCCAGGGTTTTATCAATCTTATTAATTCTTTCAAAGAACCAGCTCCTAGTTTTGTTGATATGTTCTACTGTTCTTTTGGTTTCTATTTCATTGATTTTGCTCTGATCTTTATTATTTGTCTTCTTCTGCTGGGTTTAGACTTTCTTTGCTGTTCTTTCTCCAGCTCCCTTAGGTGTAGGGTTAGGTTGTGTACTTGAGACCTTTCTTATTTCTAGAGGAAACCTTGTATTGCTACTTACTTTCCTCTTAGGACCACCTTTGCTGCATCCCAAAGATTGTGAACAGTTGTATTTTCAATTTCATATATATTCATAATTTTTTTTTAATTCTTCTTTCATTTCCTGGTTGACCCATTCATTCTTTAGGAATGCTCTTTAGCCTCCATTTATTTGATTTCTTTCCAATGTTCCTTTTGTGGTTGAGTTCTAGTTTTAAAGCATTATAGTCTGAAAATATTCAGGAAATGATCCCAATCTTTTGGTACTGCTTGAGACCTGATTTGTGACACAGGACATGATCTGTTCTGGAGAATGTTCCATGTGCACTAGAGAAGAATGTGTATTCTTTTCTTTGGGATGGAATGTTCTGAATATATCTGTTACATCCTGGAATTAATCTGTTTTATGGCACAATAGTTTTGTTTCTCGAAATGTCAAATAAATGGATGTCCACTTTTTAGATTTTTGAGAATGTCATCTTTCACTTAGCAAAATGCAGTTGAGACTCAAAAATCTTGTTGCATAGTTTTTCCTTTTTGTTCCGTCATATGGATCTCAACATTGAAAAAAAGGACTTTTTACTCTATTTTTGTGATTTTAATAAAATATTTGAATATAGGCTTTTATTTTATTTTTAAATTTTAAGTTTGAATATCGTTGACATGCAAGTTTCCATTAGTTTCTAGTGACATCATTATGATTCATCTTCTCTATACCTTATGCTATGTTTGCTACAAGTGTAGTTACCATCTGTCAATATATAATACTGTTATAATATCATTGACTATATTCCCTATGCTGTGCATTTTAGTCCCATGATTTATTCATTCCATAACTGCAAGCCCTTATCTCCCACTCTCTTTCACCCATTTTGCCCATCCTCCCACCCCCTTCCTTCTGGCAACCATCTGTTCTCTATAATTTTTTAAAGATTTTATTTTATTTTATTTATTTATTAGAGAGAGAAAGTATGAGAGAGAGAGAGCATAAGTAGGGAGGAGCAGGGGCAGAAGGAGAGGGAGAAGTAGGCTCCCCACTGAGCAGGGAGCCTGATGTGGTGCTCAGTCCTGGGACCCCAAGGTCACAACCCAAGCCAAAAGCAGATGCTTAACCAACTAAACCACTCAGACACCCTCACACACATTTTTCTACAAAAAAACAAAAACAAAAACAAAAACAAAAAAACCCACGAAACACAAAAATCACAAAATCACAGTGTTTTCATTTTTAATTTTCACTTATATTTCTTAAACATCTATATCATTTGTGTATCCTTCCATTACTGTGATGTTCCAGTCTTAGAGCATTTCATAACTTCTTGGTGATCTCAGTTTTTAATTTTATTTTTAAAAAATAAACTAGTTTGGATTTTTTAAAAATTTTTCTACTTTTTTTTTTTAACAAATTTCTTTTTTAATTATTTTCAGTTAGGCACTGTGTAGTACATTGTTAGTTTTTGATGTAGTGTTCAATGATTCATTAAGTGTAATACCCAGTGCTCATTACAGCACAAGCCCACCTCAATACCCATCACCTTGTTACCTCTGCTTCCCTCCTGCCTCCCCTCTAAAACCCCTGATTGTTTCTCAGGTCTATAGTCTCTTATGGTTCATCGCCCTCTCGGATTTCTCCCTCTTCGGATTTCCTTCCCTTCCCTTATAGTCCTCCTTGCTATTGCCTATGTTCCACATATGAGTGAAACCATAGATAATTTCCTCTCCTTGACTTACTTCACTTAACATAATGTCCTCTAGTTCCACTCATGTTGATGAAATGGTAGGTATTCATTGTTTCTGATGGCTGAATAATATCCCATTGTGTATATGTACCATATCTTCTTTATCTATTCATCTATTGAAGGGCATCTCAGCTCCTCCCACAGTTTGGCTATTATGGGCATTGCTGCTATGAACATTGGGGTGCACGTGACCCTTATTTTCACTATGTATGTATCTTTTTGGAGTAAATACTTAGTACAATTTCTGGGTCATAGGGAAGCTCTATTTTTAATTTTTTGAAGAACCTCCATACTCTTTTCCAGAGTAGCTGTACTAACTTGCATTCTCACCAACAAGGTAAGAAGGTTCCCCTTTTTCAACATCCTCGTTAACATTTGTTGTTTCATGTTTTGTTAATTTTTGCCATTCTAACTGGTCTAAGGTGGTATCTCATTGTGGTTTTGATTTGTATTTCTCTGATGACTAGTGATGTTAAGCATTTTTTCATGTGCCTATTAGCCATTCAAAAAACTAATAACCCAGTCCAAAAATGGGCAGACATTTTTGGACTGGGTTATTACCAGTCCAAAGACATGAACAGACATGAACAGACACTTCTCCAGAAAAGATATACAAATGTCAACTGGTTTTAAATAAGATATTTTAATGATAGTGTCTAGTGGTGTAACAAACACATTTTAATCTTCAGTTAATTGCTATTACTATTTTCTCCTTCTGTGACTATTAACAAAAATAACTTTAATTGGCTATGGATAAGAAAAGAGTTTCAAAGAATCAGATTAATAATGTTTGCCATTAAAGGGATAGTTCATAACAAAATAATAGTAATATATTTTAAAACAAGAATAACTCTTAGATAAAGTGCATTTATTGTTTTATTGCTTAATTTTCCCTCTTTTCTATCTTATTACCTATTGCATACGTACAATCTTGATGTTAAGATTTTCATTAAATTGAAAAACAAAGTAGGTATTATACAGTATAGTGGGTTTTTTTTTTTAAAGGTTTTATTTATTTATTTGTTAGAGAGAGAGAGCAAGAGAGCGAGCACAGGCAGGCAGAGTGACAGACAGAGGCAGAGGGAGAAGCAGGCTCCCTGCTGAGCAAGGAGCCTGATGTGGGCCTCAATCCCAGGACGCTGGGATCATGACCTGAGCCAAAGGCAGCCGCTTAACTGACTGAGCCACCGAGGCGTCCCTACAGTATAGTGTTTTAATGTAAACTTTTTTTAAAATTTCTTTTCAGCATAACAGTATTCTTTGTTTTTGCACCACACCCAGTGCTCCATGCAATATGTGCCCTCCTTAATACCCACCCCTTGGCTCCCCTAATCTCCCACCCCATGCCCCTTCAAAAGCCCTCAGGTTGTTTTTCAGAGTCCATAGTCTCTCATGGTTCACCTCCCCTTCCAATTTCCCTCAACTCCCGTCTCCTCTCCATCTCCCCATGTCCTCCATGTTATTTGTTATGCTCCACAAATAAGTGAAACCATATGACAATTGACTCTCTCTGCTTGACTTATTTCACTCAGCATAATCTCTTCCAGTCCCATCCATGTTGCTACAAAAGTTGGGTATTCATCCTTTCTGATGGAGGCATAATACTCCATTGTATATATGGACCACATGTTCCTTATCCCTTCATCCTTTGAAGGGCATCTTGGTTCTTTCCACAGTTTGGCGACTGTGGCCATTGCTGCTATAAATATTGGGCTACAGATGGCCCTTCTTTTCACTACATCTGTATCTTGGGGGTAAATACCCAGTAGTGCATTGCAGGGTCATAGGGGAGCTCTATTTTTAATTTCTTGAGGAATCTCCACACTGTTCTCCAAAGTGGCTGCACCAACTTGCATTCTCACCAACAGTGTAAGAGGGTTCCCCTTTCTCCACATCCTCTCTAACACACGTTGTTTCCTGTCTTGCTAATTTTGGCCATTCTAACTGGTGTGAGGTGGTATCTCAATGTAGTTTTAATTTGAATCTCCCTGATGGCTAGTGATGATGAACATTTTTTCATGTGTCTGATAGCCATTTGTATGTCTTCATTGGAGAAGTGTTTGTTCATATCTTCTTCCCATTTTTTGATATGATTATCTGTTTTGTGTGTGTTGAGTTTGAAAAGTTCTTTACAGATCCTGGATATCAACCTTTTGTCTGTACTGTCATTTGCAAATATCTTCTCCCATTCCATGGGTTGCCTCTTTGTTTTGTTGACTGTTTCCTTTGCTGTGCAGAAGCTTTTGATCTTTATGCAGTCCCAACAGTTCACTGAAACAATATACAAGCTTTATAAGAATTCTTATATTAGCCTAAAATACAAACCTTCAGGAAATGAAAATATCACCTTTATTAATTATAAACTATATTACAAACTTATACAATAAGCTTCATTTAATTTCTTCATTAGGATTGAAAATAATGGAAGTATCTGGGATAGAATATGCTACAATTCATTAAAAGGAACTTGCATCATTACAAGCAATTTCACACTCTCTTTTAATTCTTTTGCAATTTGAGAATATTTTACAGACTTGTTATAACTGGGATTGTTTTTCACTTCTGTAAGTTTCATGCCCTTAATGAAATCCAAAAGCAGTACATATGCTGTATCTTACCATAAAATAAAACAAAGTAGAGAATTATTTTGAGCTTTTTCTTTTAGCAATGTCTCATTCTGTTTTCATTTTCTACTCTAGATCAAATTTTGGGATTGGGTGGTTTACTATTAAATCATAATTTTTATAATTCAGAGCCAAATATTATATCAAAGATGCACTGTTGATATTTCTCACTTACATGATGGTATTCCAAAGCCTTTAACATAATATAATCCCAAAGAAACAAAAGAAACAAATAAGCAATGAGAGAAATAGAGAGACAGATATGAATAGCACTATGTACTGACAAGTGAAGTTTTTCTTATACAATTATAAAAAGTACACTAATTCAGGAGGTAGAAGGCAAATGAAGAGAGAGGAGAAAATGCTTCTTAAAGAATTTTGATCCAGTTCATTTGGGAGTGGCTAAGTTGAAACTTTTATCAACTCAGTTGGCATATCTGTGACATGGGCCATGCAGCATGGGCATTTACAAGCAGATGTTTTGGATATTATTTCCTGCTTTATTCTCTACCAAGAATGGGTTCTGTACTTTTCCATCCATCTCATTGGGTCACTTCATTAACTTACCTTATATTAATTCTGAATATATATATATTAATAAGTAATAATTCTGAGAATATAATATATCTATCTACCTATTTATCTACACACACACACACAAACACACGCACACACACACGCACACACACACATATATATATATATAAACACACACACATATATATTATATATATATATGTGTATATATATACACATATATATATATAATCACCTTATATCAACCCAGGAGGCAAACAAAAAAATTTTCATCTCTATCTTAAACCTGGAGAAAGCTAAAAACATAGAAACATAAGTAACAAGCCTAAAGTCATATAGGCAATAAAAAGAAAAGTAAAATTAAAACCGAGGTGATCTTTCCTCAATATATTCTTTAATTTCATAATAATAGCTGAATAATCCTGCTCTTCTTTCATTAGGCAGATTGGAATGTATATTTTAATTCCCATCATACATTTTGCCTAATTCAAATAAATTCTCATATTATAAATTTTCTCATATAAAAATCCATAACCAGGGACGCCTGGGTGGCTCAGTTGGTTAGGTGGCTGCCTTCGGCTCGAGTCATGATCCGGCGTCCTGGGATCGATTCTCACACCGGGCTCCTTGCTCAGCAGGGAGCCTGCTTCTCCCTCTGCCTCTGCCTGCCACTCTGTCTGCCTGTGCTCACTCTCTCTAACAAATAAATAAAATCTTAAAAAAAAAAGTCCGTAACCACAGCACATTCACTTCAACTCAAGTTTGGGTCATTTCGTTAGATTGTGACAAGTTTTCAAACTCATTATTATTGTTGAAAGTAAAACTTTAGAAAAATTTTATACTACTTAAATTTGTTCTGAAATATGTATTTACTTTCCTATTTACTTTTCTATTCTATTTTATCCATGTAAATATGGATAAAAACTACTGCTAAACTCAATGCTTTCTAGGGTTGTTTTTAGCTTTGAACAATAATTCAGTATTAACTGTCAACAAAAGTCATAAAATTCAGGACTGTTTAGCAAATGCTTTTGGCTGATCACAGGGCTAAAGAGTGCCAATGTGTTGAATAAATGTGTGAAATCCAAACAACCAACTAGAATTTTAAAAGCAGAACAGCAGATATTCATAACATAACATAACAGCAGATATTCATAACAACCATTTTTCTAATAATTTTTGGCTTACAACTAGTACAACTAGAGAACTTACTAAAAACACTACTGTGTGAACATTTAGACTTATAGAATCAGCAATCTTTTAGCACCTCATTGTTTAGATATGCCTCCTTTATCACTTCTTTTATTCTTGCAATTTGATTAAGTCAAAAAATAAGTTTTGGGGTGCTTGCATGGATCAATCGGTTAAGCATCTACCTTGGGCTCAGGTAATGATGCTAGGGCCCTGAGATCAAGCCCCACATCAGGCTCTCTGCTCAGCGAGGAGTCCTCTGTGTGCTCCTTGTCTCTCAATATATATAAATAAGATCTTGAAAAAAGAAGTAAGTTTTATTTATGCCACAGCCATTTATGTGGTAATACCTTTCATAAGTCTCACATTGGGCTATGTAAATGTCTGCAGTTATAAAGTTGAATATTTTCAGAATGTAAATTTTTATAGAATATGATAGCATTTCCATAATAGCCCTTTTAAAAAATATTTTATTTATTTACTCATGAGTGATGCAGAGAGAGAGAGAGAAAGAGAGGGGCAGAGGGAGAAGCAGGCTCCCTGTGGATCAGGGATTCTGATGAGGAACTTGATCCCAGGACCCTGAGATCATGACCTGAGCTGAAGGAAGATGCTTAATTGACTGAGTGACCCAGCTACCCCTGTGATAAGGCTTTTGAGTAACAGAGAACAAGGCTGATTTTTCAGGTCAGGATCAGGGTCAGGGTGTGGACTGGTTCAAGTGCAAAAGGGATACCATCAACTTAACTTATCCATCTGATGGGGGGAAAGGAGAGAGGCAGATAAAGTTTTTGGTTTTTTGCCTTTGTTATAAATGAAGAATGAGAAAAAAAAATGGTGAGATGCCCTTTCAGTATCTGAATTTAAAAATTTAGTGTCCTTAGAAAGAATGGGAAATAATATAATATAGAGTAGCAGAGACAGCAAGCTTAAGGGAAGTGATATTTTTTTATACTGGGGGAGTCAGGGGAGAATAATCATAACCCTATAGTTTCTGGGATAAAGTTAGCTAGATTTAGTGCAACATAACTGCAAATAGAAAAACCCTTCTCCAGAAAGGAAGCACAGACATTGGCTGGAAAATTAATCACGGGATGAATTAGAGTTTTATTTTGTTTTGCTTTTCTCCCCCAAACTAATGTTAAAAGTGGTATTGGTTGCTACTAGCAAGGAAAACTTTACAAATTTATAGAAATCTTGGAGTGCTTTGGAATATGCCAGTTCAAAAATTGGAAATTTGAGACTATCTTTTCTAGGTCTCAGGCATTATGGAGGCCACAGAAGCCATTAGGGGCATAAAAGTAGTCTCCATTATAAATACTAAATTACATTGGTATAAATGTGAATGTTGGGACGCCTAGGTGGCTCAGTGGGATAAGCCTCTGCCTTCGGCTTGGGTCATGGTCTCATCGTCTTGGGTTCAAGCCTCACATGGGACTCTCTGCTCAGCAGGGAGCCTTCTTCCCCCTCTCTTTCTGCCTGCCTTTCTGCCTACTTGTGATCTCTCTGTCAAATAAGTAAATAAATAAATAAAAATGTAAAAAAGTGAATGTTATATTTCTTCTCTCAAAATTGTTTTAAGTAAAAGAACATAAATGTAATTTAATTTATCATTGATCTTTATAATTTAATCTTCCTTCAAATTTTCGTAAGGGATATATTTATAAAATAAATGATTCAATGGTCAGCTTGGAACAGTTTATTATTGCTGATCCCTTATGTCACTCTACTATTTTTATAACACTGAAGTTAAAGGCTTGTTCAACACTATTTATTTATTTATTTATTTATTTATTTATTTATTTATTTTTCTCTTCAGCCTTCTGTCTGCTTAAATAATAGATTATGAGTAAACTAAGAAGAAACTCAAGTAAATTATTCTTCAATGAAAATATTCCAATTTTATTCCATATTTCACAGGGACACTTTTACTACAAGAGAAGACATATGTTTCAATTTTTTGTGGTTACTTCACAGTTTTGTTGTTAGGATGTACATATTAGTGAACAAGGGAAAGTGTAGGGTTGAAGATAATCTAGTAGACAGAAGCCCAACATTTCTAAAGGACATGAAGTCCTTTTTCACAAGCAGTTTTCAAAAGTGACATTCATTCTCTATAAAGAATCTGAAGCTTGACCTAGAATAGTAAAGGAAACCCCACAGGACTTGCAAACCTACTTTCTAAAACTTGAAAAGAGAAAGTATGCTTTGAGCTCTACTGCTTAGAAAATTAATGAAGCAATTCATCCCAGTTAAGAAAGAGTTAGCTTTAGCAACCCACTTTTCAGACCACGTTGAGTGTGTTATATATAAACAGGAGGTGAAAAGAGCTTTATGTTAATTATAACACTTAACCTTTTAGAGTGAATTAAAATAAATGAATTAAAATAAATATATAAGTGTGTTACTGTCAGCCACTTAAGACAGTGAATTTTTTTCTTCAGATTTTTTTTTTTTTTTTTACTTAAGATGAATACAGCATTGATAAATACAACTTTACCTGAGGGAATTTATTTTCGGGCATGGGGACAAATGCCCTATAAAGACACAATCTTCAATTTTATTGGAAAGTCAGATCACTTGGTTTTCTTATACACATCACCTTTTAGTTTCTACCTTTACTTAACCAGGAATCCAAGACAGAGATGGAAGTCATTAGGTATGTACTAAGATGATGAAAGATTAGAGTTTTAATCAACCCGAGCATTTAAATCAAGCTCAACTTACATTTTATGTATTGGTGATGCCCAGAACACATACATTTAGAAAGTAAAACCAATTCAATTCTGATGAATAATTTGAAATCATTATTAACATTTGAATAATACAACAAATTCTAAACATTTAATTGATATTCTAATAACATGATGACAGTGCTAGTCAAATGCATTTCTTCCTTGGTTGTTTACAATACATTTCCATTTCTCTTGGGATCTGCTTCTTTTACAATACTGTATAGTTTGGGAAGAACCCACACTGTTCCCATGAATGTCAGCTAATAAATGGATTAGTAAGCAAGATAATAATTTTTGTTTTAAATTTTATTATTGACAAATTATGAATGTGAAAGTGGACTTTAGTTATCTAGTTATTTTCTCTGAATACCTAATTCCTAGACTATCCTTGTAATTGGATTCAGATTTGAATCTTCTCCAACTCCCTCCTCTTCTGTAGCAAAGTTCTCATTTCTTGAAAAAAGTTTACAGATGAAAGAATTCTTAGATTTATAATAGAGAAAAAAAATATGTTGGATTTGGTCTTTCACAGTTTCTTCTTCCAAGCCAATGATTTTTAACCTATTTTAAGAACACATACCCTACCACCAACACTAAAATTCTGGTATATATTCCCCGTACAGAAGAAAATCCACCTCCTCCATCCATAGGCATTGAATTATTGAACTACAGTACTAGCCTCCATAGTTACCAGAGGGGGCAAACAAGGTACTCCAAAAGATGAAGAACAAAGAATATTAGAACTCTTCTATATATTTATTTTTAGAATATTATTTGAAGATGCTTTTTACAATTTATATTGTGTATATCATATTAGTAAGTATGGACATGGATATTATTAAATATATATACATACTTGTATGTAATATATATTAATAAATAAGTGTATACATAAATATGTTTATATATTTCTCAAAAATTGGGGTGTTTATAGTAAAATAACTCCAATAAAAATTCATATTGAAATTACTAGAGACCATGGGAATATATGTGATGCACAATCCAATCCATATATATAGGTAGATTTTTATAAGTAACTTTAAAAACCACATGCATTACCTTTCAAAGTTTCTTATAAATTCTTCGCTAATGTCATGGATGCATCAGTAATAATAGGTATGAAAGTTATAAAATTCATGTTTATTCAATTGTTCATTGTCACTATATGTCAATCTTGAAAAGCGATTTGTGAAAAATTAAGATATGTTTGTATTCAAATTACACAGCTAATTTGCAAAAATATACATTTATAGATATGCCCATAAGGAGAACACCCTCACCCATGACCAAATCGGTGTCCTATTGACAGCTATAAGTTACATGGACTTTATAAGATATATAAAACCTATAGATAAGAGTGAATTAACATGAAAGGAATTGATATAAAAATATAAAGGAAAACCCTTAATATATATAATAAACATTATCTGGATATTTTATAACAATCTGATATATTAACCATTTAATTTATTGTATTTAAAATAAAATTATATTTAATTAATCTAATATTTAATGATTTTCCACCCTATGAATTTTAAGTCATGTATTTCTTCAATCCTGGTATTTATATATATTGAAACAAAAAATTATAATTATTAATCTTAATTTTATTTGTACTCAGTTGTCGTCCTACTTCAATATGTTTTGTTATTAAAATGTAGGTTTAGGGTGCCTGGATGGCTCAGTGGGTTAAGCCTCTGTTTTCAGCTCAAGTCATGATCTCAGGGTCCTGGCATTGAGTCCCACATCAGGCTCTCTGCTCAGCAGGGAGCCTGCTTCCCCCTCTTTCTCTGCCTGCCTCTCTGCCTACTTGTGATCTCTCTCTCTGTCCAATAAATAAATAAAATCTTTAAAAAAATAAAATAAATAAAATAAAATGTAGGTTTACCTACATGGCATGGCTTTACCAGTACTCCAGGGGTTCTAATTAATTCTAAATTATTTTCAATATAGTAAGCATAAGAAAATGAATACTTTTCATTATAAAAGTGACGTTTTCTGTGATTCCATCTTCTTTTTATCTCTTGAACTGTCCTATAACATTAATTTACAAACATTTGACAATAACCTCTTCACTTAAAAATAGTCTCTCGGGTGCCTGGGTGGCTCCATGGCTTGGGCCTCTGCCTTTGGCTCAGGTCGTGGTCTCGGGGTCCTGAGATCAAGCCCCGCATTGGGCTCTCTGCTCAGCGGGGAGCGTGCTTCCCCTTCTCTGCCTGCCTGCCTCTCTGCCTACTTGTTATCTCTCTCTCTGTCAAATAAATAAATAAAATATTTTTAAAAATAGTCTATCTGTCTCTATTCTTTCACTATAAAAAAGAACAAAAGAACAAACAAGAAGTTTTAATCTAGTACAGTGTTTGAAACATGGTAAATAAATAAACCATGTGAAGATCTAGTACAGTGTTTGAAACATGGTAGTCACTTAAACCATGTGAAGGTGCAATTAACAGGAGGTGCTGTCATCAGGGAAGTTTCTATTAATCTTACACTAAACACTTTATAGTAATGTGTGTTAAAACATTTTCCCACTATACTTAACATCTTACTTAAGTTTACCTTTCCCTGATATATTTGACAAAGTCATAAAATTATTGAAAAAAAGAATTTTATATTTCCACAAACAGTAAGGTGACTGAATTTTTATGCATAAATACGTTAAGTCACTCCTTTCTGTCCCTAAACACTTAGCACTCTCACAAACCATTCAAATGGTAACTTTCAGATGGGCTAGTTTTATCTCTATGAAGCATGTGATGAAAGGAAATAGAAATACCTTGACAACTATCACAATACAAAATCTTCTATGCTAGTGTCACCAACCTGTTTAACAGTAATGAAATTGAATATTTCCTTTTTCTCTTTAATAGATATAATTTCTCCATTTAAGAAACAAACTTATCATGACTTCAAAATTCATCTCTTCTTTGGAATATGTATAATTCTAAAGTGTTTCAGATGGCAGAATTGGCCATAATTGCCATTTTAATGCCTCAAATGTGTTTGAAAGATTTGTTTACAACTTTCATATCAATCTTTAATTGATCTAGCTTCTCCTCTTTGAAATAATTTTGCTTATGAAATTTTTATAGACCTAGGATTTACTTTGAATAGCTCATTTAGGCTTGAATGCCTTTTTCCTTCCTACCAGGGATTCAACATCCAGAATTCAGTAAAAAAATGGTAATTGCCAATATTTCATACAACTTCATTTTGATTGTACTTTTTCCCCAATATGTCTTAGTTTTCAAAATACTTCCAGGGCTCATATTCTTGTTGGTTTGAATCCACAAGAAGAGAAACATATGTCTCTCTAAATGCAAATCCCTTTAAACACTAAACTCTATAAAATATAGATAATGTAGACACTTGTTTGAAGTTGGAAAAAACAATTCTCACTTGGCATAAAATTCTCAGTGTGAAAAAGATGTAGAGAAAATGTTGCAAATAATTTTCATTTGTTTTAGGTTTACCTGTACCAAATAGTCTTCTACTTAAAAATAATCTTAGGAATAAGTTAGCCCAAGTATATCTGAGCTATGTCAGGTCCAAAGAATCTAAGTGACTCACCTGTCTAGGCTTATATGCAGTTTAAACTAGAAAAAAAAAACTATTTGTACATAAAAACTGTGCATTATTATTCATTGTGTTTCTGGTTAAGGTCCAATATTCTTAAATCATTTTATTTTTATATTTTATTAATTATTTTTATTAACCCATAATGTATTATTTGCCCCAGGGGTACAGGTTTGTAAATTGTCAGGCATACACACTTCACAGCACTTGCCATAGCACATACCCTCCCCAATGTCCATAACCCAACCACCCTCTCAACACCTCCCACCCCCTTGCAACCCTGTTTGTTTTATAAGATTAATAGTCTTTTATGGTTAGTCTCCCTACAATTCCCATCTTGTTTCATTTTTCCCTTCCCTACCTCCCAACCGCCCCACCCTTTCTCTCAAATTCCTCATATCAGGGAGATCATATGATAATTGTCTTTCTATGATTGACTTATTTTGCTTAGCATAATACCCTCTAGTTCCATCCACATCATTGCAAATGGCAAGATTTCATTTCTTTTGATGGCTGCATAGTATTCCACTGTGTGTGTGTGTGTGTGTGTGTATACCACATCTTCTTTATCCATTCATCCATTGATAGACATCTATGTTCTTTTCACAGCTTGGCTATTGTGGACATTGCTGCTATAAACATTTGGGTGCACATGCCCCTTCGGATCACTACATTTCTATCTTTAGGGTAAATATCTAGCAGTGCAATTGCTGGGTCATAGGGTAGCTCTATTTTCAACTTTTTGAAGAACCTCCATGCAGTTTCCCAGAGTGGCTTCACCACCTTGCATTCCCACCACGAGTGTAGGAGAGCTCCCCTTTCTCCTCATCCTCACGTACATTTGTCATCTCCCAACTTGTTAATTTTAGTCATTCTGACTGGTGTGAGGTGGTATCTCATTTGTGGTTATGATTCAATTTCCCTGATGCCGAGTGATATGGAGCACTTTTCATGTGTCTGTTGGCAATCTGGATGTCTTCTTTGCAGAAATGTCTGTTCATGTCCTCTGCCCATTTCTTGATTGGGTTATTTGTTCTTTGGGTGTTGAGTTTGATAAGTTCTTTATAGATTTTGGACACTAGCCCTTTATCTGATATGTCATTTGCAAATATCTTCTCTCATTCTGTCAGTTGTCTTTTGGTTTTGTTAACTGTTTCCTTTGCTGTGCAAGAGCTTTTGATTTTGATGAAATCCCACTAGTTCATTTTTGTCCTTGCTTCCCTTGTCTTTGGTGATGTTTCTCGGAAGAAGTTGCTGAGGCTGAGGTCGAAGAGGTTGCTGCCTGTGTTCTCCTCAAGGATTTTGATGGATTCCTTTCTCACATTGGGGTCCTTCATCCATTTGGAGTCTATTTTTGTGTGTGGTGTAAGGAAATGGTCTGGTTTCAATTTTCTGCATGTGGCTGTCCAGTTTTTCCAACACCATTTGTTGAAGAGACTGTCTTTTTACCATTGGATATTCTTTCCTCCTCTGTCAAAGATTAGTTGATCATAGAGTTGAGGGTCTATTTATGGGCTCTCTATCCTGTTCCATTGATTAGTATGTCTGATTTTTTGCTGGTACCAAACCATCTTGATGATGACAGCTTAGTAATAGAGCTTGAAGTCTGGATTTGTGATGCCACCAATTTTGGTTTTCTTTTTCAACATTCCTCTGGGTATTCGAGGTCTTTTCTGGCTCCATATAAATTTAGGATTATTTGTTCCATTTATTTGATAAAAATGGGTGGGATTTTGAAAGGGATTGCTTAAAACCTGTAGATTGCTTAGGTAGCATAGGCATTTTCACCATATTTGTTCTTCCAATCCATGAGCATGGAATATTTTTCCATTACTTTGTGTCTTCCTCAATTTCTTTCATGAGTATCTTATAGTTTTCAGAGTACAGATTCTTTACCTCTTTGGTTAGGTTTATTCCTAGGTATCTTATGGTTTTGGGTACAATTGAAAATGGGACTGACTCCTTAATTTCTCTTTCTTCTGTCTTGTTGTTCGTGTATAGAAATGCAACTGATTTCTGTGCATTAATTTTATATCCTGACACTTTACTGAATTCCTATACAAGTTCTAGCAGATTTGGAGTGGGGTCTTTTGGGTTTTCCACCTAAAGTATCATATCATCTGCAAAGAGTGAGAGTTTGACCTCTTCTTTGCCAATTTGGATGCCTTTAATATCTTTTTGTTGTCTGAGTGCTGAGGCTAGGACTTGTAGTACTATGAATATGAATATATGAATATAAATATGAATATGTGAATAGCAGCGGTGATAATGGACATCCCTGCCATGTTCCTCACCTTAGTGGAAAAGCTCTGTTTTTCCCCACTGAGAAAGATATTCGCTGTGGGTTTTTCATAGATGGCTTTGATGATATAGAGGTATGTGCCCTCTAAATTTACACTTTGAAGAGTTTTGATCAAGAAAGGATCCGGTACTTTGTCAAATGCTTTTTCAGCATCTATTGAGAGTATCATGTGGTTCTTATTCTCTCTTTTATTAAGGTATTGTATCAGATTGATTGATTTGTGGATGTTGATACAACCTTTGGCCAAGAAATAAATCCCACTTGGTCATGGTGAATAATTCTTTTAATGTATTGTTGGATCCTATTGGCTATTATTTTGGTGAGAATTTTCACATCTGTGTTCATCAAGGATAATAGTCTGTAATTCCCTTTTTAGGTGGGGTATTTGGTTTTGGGATCAATGTAATGCTGGCCTCATAAAATGACTTTGGATTTTTTCCTTCCACTTCTATTTTTTGGAACAGTTTCAGGAGAATAGGTATTAATTCTTCTTTAAATATTTGGCAGAATTCCCCTGGGAAGCCATCTGGCCCTGGGCTCTTGTTTGGAGATTTTCGATGACTGCTTCAATCTCCTTACTGGTTATGAGTCTGTTCAGGTTTTCTATTTCTTCCTGGTTCAGTTGTGTAGTTTATATTTCTTAGGAATTCTTCCAGATTGTCAAATTTTCTGGCGTATAGTTGCTCATAATATGTTCTTATAATTGTTTGTATTTCTTTGGTGTTGGTTGTGATCTCTCCTCTTTCATTCATGCTTTTATTGATTTAGGTCCTTTCTCTTTTCTTTTGGATAAGTCTGGCCAGGGGTTTATAAATCTTATTAAATCTTTCAAAAAACCAGCTCCTAGTTTCATTGATTTGTTCTACTGTCTTTTTGGTTTTTATTTCATTAATTTCTGCTCTGATCTTTATTATTTGTCCTCTTCTGCTGGGTTTAGACTTTCTTTGCTGTTCTTTCTCCAGCTCCGTTAGGTGTAGGGTTAGGTTGTGTACTTGAGAGGTTTCTTGTTTCTTGAGAAAGTCTTGTATCACTATATATTTCCTCTCAAGGCTGCCTTTGCTGAGTCCCACAGATTTTGAACAGTTGTGTCTTCATTATCATTTGTTTCCATGAATTTTTTCAATTCTTCTTTCACTTCCTGTTTGACCCATTCATTCTTTAGTAGGATGCTCGTTAGCCTCCACATATTGGGTTCTTTCCATATTTCCTTTTGTGATTGAGTTCTAGCTTCAGAGCATTTTGGTCTGAATGATCCCACCTTTTGGTACTTGTTGAGACCGGATTTCTGACCCAGGATGTGCTCTAATCTGGAGAATGTTCCATGTGCACTAGAGAAAAATGTGTATATTTTTGCTTTTGGATGGAATGTTCTGAATTGATCTGTGATGTCCATCTGGTCCAGTGTGTCATTTAAGGCCTTTATTTCCTTGTTGATCTTTTGCTTAGATCATCTGTCTATTTCAGTGAATGGGAGTGTTAAAGTCACCTACTATTATTGTATCATTTTTTATGTGTTTCTTTGATTTTGTCATTAATTGGTTTTATAGTTGGGTGCTCCCATGTTAGGGGCATCTATATTTATACTTGTTAGATCTTCTTGTTGGACTACCCTTTAAGTATGATATAGTGTCCTTCCACATCTCTTATTATAGTCTTTGGCTTAAAATCTAATTTATCTGATATAAGGATTGCCATCCCAGCTTTCTTTTGATGTCCATTAGCATGGTAAATTGTTTTCCACCCCGTCACTTTAAATCTGGAAATGTCTTTGGGTCTTAAATGAGTTCCTTGTAGGCAGCATATTGATTTTTTTTAATCCATTCTGATACCCTGTGTCTTTTGATTAGGGTATTTAGCCCATTTTCATTCAGGGTAACTATTGAAAGATATGAATTTAGTGCCATTGTATTGTCTGTATGGTTACTGTTGCTGTATATTGTCTCTCTTCCTTTCTGGTCTACTACTTTTAGGCTATCTTCATTGCTTAGAAGACCCCTTTCAATATTTCCTATAGGGCTGGTTTGGTGTTTGCAAACCTTTTAGTTTTTGTTTGTCCTGGAAGGTTTTTATCTCTCCTTCTATTTTCAATGACAGCATAGCTGGTTCTAGTATTCTTGCCTGCATGTTTTTCTCATTTAGTACCCTGAATATATCATACCAGTTCTTTCTGGCCTGCCATGTCTCTGTGGATAAGTCTACTGCCATTCATTCTAATATTTCTACCATTGTATGTTACAGACTTCTTGTCCCGAGCTTCTTTCAGGTTTTTCTCTTTGTTGCTAAGATTTGTAAGTTTTACTATTAGATGATGGGGTGTGGCCCTATTTTTATTGATTTTGAGGGAGGTTCCCTGTGCCTCCTCTTTGTTCCCTTTGCCATATTAGGGAAATTCTCTACTATAATTCACTCCAATATACCTTCTGCCCTCCTCTCTCTTTCTTTTTCCGAGTTCCCAATTATTCTAATATTGTTTCATCTTATGGTATCACTTATCTCTTGAATTTTCCCCTTGTGGTCCAGTAATTGTTTTTCTCTTTTGCTCAGCTTCTGTATTCTCCATCATTTGTTCTTTTATATCACTAATTTGTTCTTTTGCCTCATTTACCCTAGCAGTAAGAGCCTCCATTTTTTATTGCACCTCATTAGTAGCTGTTTTGATTTCAACTGGTTAGATTTTTTTTCTTTTATTTCTCCATAAAGGGACTGTATTTCTCCAGGAAGCATTTCTCTAATATCTTCCATGCCTTTTTTGAGCCCAGCTCGCACCTTGAGAATCACTGTTCTGAACTCTAATTCTGACATATTACCAATGTACATATTGATTAGGTCCCTAGCCATCTGTACTGCCTCGTGTTCTTTATTTTGGTGAGTTTTTCTGCCTTGTCATTTTATCCAGAAAAGAATATTGAATGAGAAGACTCTAGAAAATGTACATTAACTAAATCAGAAGAGTTCCAAAACCAATGGGAGAGGAAAG
>PISX010016123.1:0-47275 GCA_004024625.1 Mellivora capensis
TTTATTTATTTGACAGAGAGAGAGATCACAAGTAGGCAGAGGCAGGCAGAGAGAGAGGGGGAAGCAGGCTCCCCGCTGAGCAGAGAGCCCGATGTGGGGCTCCATCCCAGGATCCTGAGATCATGACCTGAGCCAAAGGCAGAGACTTAACCCACTGAACCACCCAGACGCCCGGAGCTTTTATTCTTTCAAACATAGCATGGATAAATAGAAAAATCCTTGGCTCAAACTTTGTTTTGCTTTTTTGTGTTTTTGTCTGACTGTTGCTATAGATAAAACTAAGGCTTCTTTTCTTTTTTTCCTGAAACTAAATTATTTTACTAGAACGTGTTTAAGTGCTAGCCATTCTGATATTCTAATATGCAGATTCAAATCCTCAATTCCAGGAAAATCTTCTTGAATTTTAATTTTAAATATTTTCTATTCTATGATTTGGGTTTTTTTTTCTTATGGGATAACCAGTTAAATATTTTGCATCTCCTTAGTCTATCTTTCATAACTATCATTTTCTCTCCAAATCGTTTTTAACAGTTTTATTAACAAACAATTCACACACCATTAAATTCTTTCAAAGAGCACAGTTCAATAATTTTAAGTATATTCAGAGAGTTGTGCAACCATCACCCAATCAATTTTAGAATTTTTATCATCCTCCCAAAAACCCCAGATTGATTAGCAATGATTCCCCATTCCTGCATGCCCCCCAGCCTTAGGCTAGTTCCTATTAATGTACTTCCTGTCTCTATGGATTTGCCTATTTTATATATTTTATGTCAATGCAATCATACAATATGTGGCCTTTTGTGAATTGCTTATTTCACTTAGCCTAATTTTTCAAGGTTTATCATGCTGTAGCATATATCAGAACTTCATTCTTTGTCATCCATGAATAGCATTCATTTTATTTTTTTAAGATTTTATTTATTTATTTGACAGAGAGACAGAGAGCACAGATAGGCAAAGTAGCAGGCAAAGAGAGAGGGAGAAGCAGGCTCTTTGCTGAGCAGGGATCCTGATGCAGGACTTGATCCCAAGACCCAAGACCCTGGGATCATGACCCAACCAAAGGCAGATGCCTAACCAACTGAGCCACCCAGGCGCCTCATGCATCAGAAATTCTGAATAAAGTTCAGCGTATGTGTGGGGGGGGTGGGGGGAGGGTTAAGTCAAGCTCTGTTTAGGGGGAGGAAAGGGAGGAAAATGTATTGTCCATTGGTTATGGGAAAAGGCAACCCTCTTATGGTGGGTGGCACCACTGGAAGGCAGGGGTAATGGGTGCCCAGGGGACAATGAGAGGTTTTAGATGAAGCCAGTTAGAGAAATATTTTCCTTTGCAAGAAATAACAAAAGGAAAGTACAATTTTTTTAAAAAAGGCACAATCAAGTGTTTTTTTAACTGGTCAATGATAGATCTATCTATGAAACCACTGTGCAAATGTGGGAAAGGGAGTCATCATACTGCATTATATTGCTTTTTTTTTTGGTCATATATATTGATACAGTGTACTTACTAGTGACTGTAATACATTTGGATATATGTATATCCAAGTAATAGGTAGGTACATATATCGATAGATATCCCAGAATGACTATATATTCAAATATATGTTAGTTTTTTCCTTCTTACCAAGCAAAATAGAAAAACCCAGAGTGAATAGAAATATATTCGTACATATAAATGTATTCATTCTGGGTTTTTCTGTTTTGCTTGGGAAAGAAGAAGAACCTCATTGTTTTTACTTCACCCCAAACACCAAGAGTATTGTTAGTTCATCTCTGATCCTCATCCCAATTATTGTAGTTACCCATGTGGATATAGTGGTACCGAGGAAGATATTGTCCCTCACACATTCCCTTATCTCCAAAAGAGGATTCACTGGAATAAATTAAACCAGAAATGTGAAGGATTGTGGAGTTTATCTGCTATTTATTGCTATGTAACAGTCCACTCAAACCTTTGTGTCTTAAAACATCTATAATTCATTATTTGCCATAATTTTGGAGTTGGCTGGCATAGCTGGGTGGCTGTTGTTGTCCATTTGGAATCGTCTGGAGTTGCTCAGGCAGCTGTAGCCATCTGGAGGCACAGATGGGGCTGGGTGATGCAAGATGGCCTCACATATATGTCTAGTGGCTGGTGCTGGCTCTCAGCTCCCCTTGGGGTTCCCAGAAGGATAGCTGGACCTCTTTGCGTGGTGGCTAGGGATTCCAAGAGTGTGATGTGAAGCTGCAAAGCTTATTGCCTAGGCTCTGGCACTCAGAGCTTATACCTATATGCTGTTGGTCAAGGACAACCATAAAGCCAGCCCAGGGTCACGTGTGGGAGCAGACGGGGGCACCTGATTGGCTCAGTTGGTTGAGCACCCGATTCTTGATTTTGGCTCAGGTCCTGGTCTCAGGTTGCTGGGATCAAGCCCCACCTCAGGCTCCATGCTGAGTGGGGAGTCTGCTTGAGATTCTGTCTTCCTGTCCCTCTTCCCCTGTCCCCACTCACTCTCTTGTTCTCTAAATAAATAAAAAAATCTTTTTTTAAAATATGGGAATATCCTAGGGGCACCTGGGTGGCTCAATGGATTGAGCTTCTGCCTTCGGCTCAGGTTATAATCTTAGGGTCCTGAGATCCAGCCTGGAATCTGGCTCTCTGCTCAGCAGGGAGCCTGCTTCCCCCTCTCTCTCTGCCTGCCTCTCTGCCTACTTGTGATCTCTGCCTGTCAAATAAATAAATGAAATCTTTAAAAAAAATGTGGGAGCATCCTGAACTGCTCCCACTGATGAGACCAATTGTACATATTCTGTAGACATCTCCAACTCCTCACGAAGAGATTTAACACAATTCCATCTGTAAATTGCATACTGGCATATCTGGCCCAAAGCAAATCGTTTCAAAATGTAAATTGTTATTGTTTTATTAGCTTTTTCCTCCTGAATAAAAAGCACTTTTCCTGGGTAAGAAATAAGGGAGTTTTTCTTTAGATAAACTGGAAGTTGACCAAAATATGTAAGACAAAAACAGTAAACAGCCCATATAAGATTCTTTTAATTAGTATTAAATGCCAGAGCATATATGTCATATACGAATTTGAGGTGTTTCATAGAAAATATTTGGTTGGGGGCGCCTGGGCGGCTCAGTGGGTTAAGCCTCTACCTTCAGCTCAGGTTATGATCTCCGGGTCCTAGGATTGAGTCCTGAATCGGGCTCTCTGCTCAGCAGGGAGGCTGCTTCCCCCCTCTCTCTGCCTGCCTCTCTGCTTACTTGTGATCTCTGTCTGTCAAATAAATAAATAAAATCTTAAAAAAAAAAAGAAAATATTTGGTTGGCATGTGAGTCATTTGATAGACCTATGGTAAGAAGAAAACTTAAAATGGTATAAAATTTTAGCAAGTTTCCCACTTACAAAGTTCTGGGCACGTAAAAAGCGTTACCCATGCCCCACCCTCCTGCCTTGTACTTGGCTGGATTATTCATCTTTGACTTCCTCTTCTCTTCTACTGCTTTCTCAGGAATCCGAGGACAAAGTCCCCTCACGATGTTTCTTAGTAATGACACCAATCCGGAGGAAGGCAGGGCGGCGGCAGAGTCTCCCGGGTGTTCGGTAGGTGCTTACAATTCTGCAGTACTCCTCACAGGAAACGACATTCAAAAATTGTGACAGTTTGAGCTACCGCCATACCCGGTGATGTGCTTGGGGGGCCCCAGGGAATATGAACATTCCCCTTCATCGACTGACTTATGCTCTTTAGTGACAGTGAAATGCAGCATTTCCACGGGCAGGTACATGCGAGAGCTAAGCTGTTTTCACGATAATGTCCGTCCTTTGAAAAGGCCTGTCTCCCACCTCAGCCCACTTGGTATTTGTCGCTCTGGCGCAGAACGGCCTGGGAGTGAAGGGAAAGTGGCCTGGGCTGATGACCCAAATTTGGGTTCTCACTTTGGCCTTTCTGGCCTTCCAGTTGAATGGCCTAAGAACTTCCTTAGGAATAATGGAGTGGGTAGGCTGGATGATGCTGGAGATCCACGATGCTGGAGAAAATGAGCTTTTATTCCTTCAGTATAGGATTTTGGATAAGGAAGGTATTCTAAGGAATTCTTTATTGTTTACTCTGCCAACAACTATTCCCAAACACTCCGCCAAGTTAACTCTTTGCTTTGGTAAAATATCCTAATGAATAGGGACTCTTAGAGCTTCCTTTGCCCTGCATTCCGGAACATTCTGAGCCCTTCAGACACTGGGATGAAGCTTTGATATCTGTATTATCTGGCTCTCTTTCTTCCTTAAAAGAAATGTAGCCTTAAAAAGGAAAAAGAAAAAGAAAGAAACATAGCCTTACTCCAAACAAAGGCTGTAAGCCTCCACAGCTCGATCTCTCTCTCTCTCCATGGCAGCTCATACTTTACATTGGAAAGATCTTACAGACTTTCCAATCCAAGTCTAATGGGCCCATTTCATGGTTTAAGTGATGCGTCTAATAATACCCCTTTCTGGGAATGACTTTGAGATTTGACATTGCCACTCTTTTTTGTTTTTTTTTAAGATTTTACTTATTTATTTGACAGACAGAGATCACAAGTAGGCAGAGAGGCAGGCAGAGAGAGGAGGAAGCAGGCTCCCTGCTGAGCAGAGAGCCCGATGTGGGGCTGGATCCCAGGACCCTGGGATCATGACCTGAGCCGAAGGCAGAGGCTTAACCCACTGAGCCACCCAGGTGCCCTGACATTGCCACTCTTAACTCGGGTTCCTTAGGCAGAGATAGCTTCCAAAGACAGATGCTTCTCTTTTCATGGTTCCTAGGTATCCTTTGGTTCTAGGGTTTGTGAGTCTACCAACTACATTTTCATCCAGTCTCCTGACTTCCCACCTTTTTCCCTCCCGCAGCTGCCAGAATTGTATGCTTTTGTTGAGGACTTTACTAAGGAGAGCAAGAAATCAAATCTCCTAAAAACTCACGGTATTTCACCGAGCGAAGCACAGAAAATGCTTAGTCAAAACCTGAATGCCATGTCAATTAGTGGAACGGACGACGTGAGGAAAGAAGACCCCCAGCCTCTTTTCGTGTGCAAGGTGGTGAGGAGAGAGGAGGAGAAACCAGACTCTATGACCGAAATCCTGTACCGAAGCTTGTTGACCCCCTCCCTCTCTCCCGTGGAGAGACTCACCAGATCCCAGCAGAGGCTCTTCCGGCATGGGGTTCCTCCTCCCGCACACACTTTTCCCTATGCGATTCTCATCGAACACTCCAAATCCTCATCACCAGTCCCCGACCCCGTAAAGGAGAAGACTCAGGGTGCCAACATATTAGGCATGCTGGGCATTTCCAGGATCAGGGCAGAAAATTTTGTCTTTGCAGACAGAATTGCTAAGTACTTCTTAGTTGATCCAGGTAATCTAAACAGATGAGGCTACGTGGGGGGAAATTCGAGGAAATCTCATTACAACATTACAACATTTACTTAGGTTATGAGAGCTGAAATAGTCACACGGTGACCCATGGGAATCTTGCAGTCCTGGGGCTCGTGGCTGATGTGCCTGCTGCCTACAGTGCCAATGGGAAGTAGAGAAAAGAGACTGGAACATTCCAGGGTCCAGGCTCAGGTCCAGTCTTGCAAAGGAGTATTTTGGGTGTGGTCACCTTAAAGTCACCTTTATAATATTAGCTAGTTAAACTTCGACTCTAAGTCACCCATAACTATTATGAACTTAGCCAGATATGTACTGAATAATGGCTTATTTTCCTCAAGTATCTTGGCTTTAGTGCAATTGAGAGGGGGTATTTTTAGATATTTTTTCAGTAACTCTTACCCTTTCATTATTGATACATCTCTACAAACAACAAGAGGAAACTCCTCCCTTCATTTCTGACACTTTAATAGGAAGATGTTCTTAAAAAAAAAGACTATTTAGAGAAAGTTAAAATATATAAAATATATAATGGTGAGTTTCAATGAGAAGGGGGTGTCTTATAAGGTCTTCATTTTCCTTAATTTGAGGGAGGTAATACTTTGTCATTCTAGGTAGCTGTAAAAAATAGATTAAGTCAATGATATAAAATATTTGAACCTTCCTAAAGTAGGTTCTTGACTCAAGATAAAACCATTTGCACAGCAAATATTTTGACAGCACCATTTTTATACAGAGGAACAAATTCAAAGGCATAGGTTGATTACTCTGCTCATATTTGGTCCAAGATGCCAGAACAGTCTTTGCTGTAACTCCCCACACTGATGTCTTGACAGAGCCTAATGCAGGTTTCAGATCCCTTTGATAGAGTCATACTTTGTGTGTTCTGGAGCCCAGGCAGGAATAGGAATCAGGGCAATTGTAGGAATGGCCTAGCTAATCCATAGAAGTGCATAAGGTAAAGTCTGGGACCAGAAAGGAAAAAGTATGGAAAATATTAGGAATTAATTAGTACTGCCAAAGAGCCTATTGAAAAGGTGCTGAGGGCTATGGATATCTGATAGGATGTTTATGGTTTTGCCATTGACAGGAGCCAAATTGTCCTTTCTTCCCAACGCATGGCTTGTCTCCTTGCTACCTAACTTCTAGAGGTCTCTCTTGTGGCCTTCCAGACTCTGTTGAGGTTTCTTCTCTGTCTTCATGACCTCATTTCCTCAGATGCTCTAGGCAGAATTTCAAGTACACATCCTGTCTATTCAAGGAATATGCGTGAAGCCAGGTGTAGGCATCCATATGGAGACCATACAGTAATTTCTTAGGTTTAATTCGTATTGCAACAATTCATCTTTTACTCTCTTATATTGCCCAGTATTACTATCATTTTATCAGCCAGCCAGTTCCTAAAGTATTCTCAGCCATGAGGACTTTAGGGGTCTTGGTATACCAAAGAATATTATAGAACATATCCTTAGGAGCATCAAGCACTGGGGAAGGAAACGAGAATGGGTGCTACCATTTTGTCCTTCTATCATATCAGCTCCTCTTGCTCAGGCTAAATACTGTGGGACTATGTAGGTTAGGAATTGTGTCCAAAAGCCACCCCTTACTCCTGGGTGATGAATAGAGATCTTAGCTTTTCATCCTCTATGGTAGAGGAAGACGGAAGAGGATTGCTATGGGCATGCAGTGAGCCAACTATGGACCATAGTCCATAGTGTATACCACAGATCACAACATAAAGCTCTGTAGTAATCAAAATAATCAACTTTGTGGGCTTCTCTTGTCAAATACATCCTTCTGTTCCTTCTATAACCAGATCTTCCAATGCCAAGCCTGCTAAAATCTTGTCAAGCTCCTGACACTTGGTAATTGCCCTTAGGGAGACACTTTTGACCACCAGTGTTCAACACCAACAGCTTGCTGCAGTATCTGTTCCACTAGGGAAGGTAGGAACTCAGGAGACAGACCCTGGCCCATGTCTCCTACTTCAAGCACTTACAGAATGTATACCGAAACTCGGGCCCTTCCAGGACAGGGATGGAGGCCTGATTGGCACAAGCAGCATATCTAGACCGTAGCGGACCTGCTCAAGTATCACCATACAGGGAGAATGATAAGAGAGAATTAAACCAGCCCTCCTGCTTGTTTGCTGTATCCATTATTCACCTTCTGTTCCTCAAATTCATCTCCTTGACTCTTGGGCCTCTGGCTTTACACTCAGGTCTCTACCTAGGCCTTGTTCTTTTTTTCTTGTTCTTTTTGTGGGGGGGAGGATGGTTTACATTTTGGTTAGTCATTAAAGAAAGGAAGGGAAACGAAAATGACTGCTGAGTAAGAGAAAATGCAGTGTATCTTGGCCTGACTTTTCATGGTTCATTGGCTTCTTGAAAGGATTATAATTACTAGTGATGCCCCAAGTTGATAGGTCCTGAAAGAGTAGCTAGCCATGGCTCTTTATATCCAGGGCTTAAACCAGGGCTTGGAAGAAATGACACTAACAACCTATGGACTTCTGATGAATCTTTGTCCTTTTTTTAAACACTCATCAGGATCCTTTTCTCCTCTCTCTTGATCTCTTGATCTCAGTGCTCTGTAGATCTCTCCATTTGTCCATTATTAGGATCCAGGCACTGAATGAGACCCCCTCCACCTGCTAATGTCTGCTCCAGCCCAGTTAGCCAGGCCCACCCAGCTTCCCATGTGGAAGAGGGCTTTAGAAAGATGAACACCATAGGTGCCTACTTCATTTATAAAGGTCTAGAAACAGCTTTCTACCAAAAGGGAGAGACTCAAGTTCATCAAAGTTTCATTCTGTCCAAGAAGCATCTCTGAATAACTCAAGGTTAAATAACACCTTCATGTAATTCTTTGAAAATATGATTCTTTGCAGAAAAACAATTCATGGATCTAAGGGATCTGGAATGGAGATACTACAAGGGGCTCGTGTCGTGGAAGCATGGTACTAAAGATTCATTCATAGACATAAAATACGACAGTGAGAGGAGGTTTGTGGACAGCCAGCAGATGCCTGGTGTCATTTACCCCCCTGTAGTTTGTAGGTCTTTAGTCATTTACCCTCAGGTTGATTATCCCCCCAAAAAGGAAGCTTCTTCTTAAATGAAATATGTAGTTTATTAAAATACTTTGGACATGGATTTTGTTTTTGAACTTATATGTGAAAAGTAAAGAAGCAGATGGGACATAGGAACTGAGTCTATACAATATTGATGTAAAATCCAAAATTAAACCATTAATATGGAAAACAAGGTTCAGATTGATTTGCTTATGTAAGACAAACCAGGTTTGGACCCGTGAAGCCCATTGGGACCAGGGCTGAGGCAAATCTAGATTGTATGAAAAGTTAAGAAGACCTCTGAAGGAGAGCTACCAAGCAAGAATAGCTCTTTAAAATTCTACACACGTGAAGAAGTGTATTATCTTTTAAAAAGGTTGGTAAATTCAACAAATCAAAGAATGAATCCCCGAGGATGTAGAGATCAATCTGAGAACTTAAAAATAATATGTTAACTGCTCAAAAACATAAGGAAGGAAGTAACATTTACAAAACAAGAACAGGAAGATTTGAAAAAATGTTGGAAATCTTGAAAGTGAAACATAATTACTGAAAGTAAAACAATAATCATAATAACCATCAATAAATTATCTCAATGGGTACTGGATGTATCTTAAGAGAGAGGATTAATTCTGAAGGAAAGATCGTAGGGGGTAGAATGAGAAGTTTAGAAGTATATTCAGTGGAAGTTGCAAAAGAAACCAGGGTGTGAACGGCGATGTTTGAAAATAAAGGACCAATAATTTTCCAGAAATAAAATGAATGAAAACTGGAATGGAAAATCCTCACTGAATTATTGGCACGAAAATAAAAATAACTTTCTATCCAGAAACCCCGTAGCGTAACTGCACCACAGTAAGCAAGAAAGGGAAAAACGGTTTACAAAAGAGGATGAGGGATTGCGTGGACAGAAGTGACAGATTCCGTTAACAATACACTGAAAATGCAGAAGGAAAACACCGAGCAGCCTGAAATTCACCAGCCGGCCAGATGCTCTTCAAAGAGCAGCGTTAACATAAATACATTTTTTAAAAATGTAAAAGCGAACTTATTTATCACCCACAATCTCTTACTGGAAAAACCACTAGGAAAGTATATACTCTAGCAAGAACCCAGAGGGAGCCCAAGAAATAATGGTGAGCAAATAAATGATCAATAATATATGTGTATGATTGTGTAGATACTAAAATATATTTCTGGAATTGTGTCCCCAATATTTTATTTTAAAAATTTGCTTCCATTTGGGGCACCTGGCTGGCTTATTCAGAGAAGTGAGCAACCCTTGACTTTGGGGTCATACATCTGAGTCCCACAGTAGATACAGAGATTACCTAAAAATTAAATCTTTTTTTTTAAGATTTTATTATTTATTTATTTGACAGAGATCACAAGTAGGCAGAGAGGCAGGCAGAGAGAGAGGAGGAAGCAGGCTAACTGCTGAGCAGAAATCCCGATGCTGGGCTTGATCCCAGGACCCTGAGATCATGACCTAAGCTGAAGGCAGAGGCTTTAACCCACTGAGCCACCAAATTAGGTGATTGATTTAAAGATTTTAAATCTTTAAAAAAAATTTTTTTAAAAGAGGGGTGCCTAGGTGGCTCAGTCAGTTAAGCATCTGCCTTTGGCTCAGGTCATGATCTCAGGGTCCTGGGATGGAGCCTGGTGTTGGGCTCCCTGCTCAGTGGAGAGCCTGCTTCTACCTCTCCTCCTGCTCATGCTCTCTGTCACTATCTCTATCTCTCAAATAAATAAATAAAATCTTAAAATAAAATAAAATAATAAAAAAATTTCTAAAAAAAAAAAAAGAGAAAAATGTGCCTACATTTAAGTCGTTAACCTATAGTTTCTTTTTTTGGCACTATTTTTTAAAATCAGATTTTGCCTGGGCGCCTGGGTGGCTCAGTTGATTAAGTGACTGCCTTCAACTCAGGTCATGATCCTGGAGTCCTGGGACTGAGTCCCACATCAGGCTCCCTGCTCAGCAGGGAGGCTGCTTCTCCCTTTTACCCTCCCCCACTCATGCTCTCTCTCTTATTCTCTCTCTCAAATAAATAAAATCTTCCCGAAAAATCAGATTTTGCCTTCAGCATAGTGGATATCTTCAACAGGTGAAACTGTCTAGAAATGGGCATGAGGGGAGTTTCTAGGGTGTTCCATAGTATTCTATTTTTTCTTTTTTTTCCTTTTTTTTCACCTTGTATTGTTTTTTCATGTGTGTGCCCAAGTGTGCTAAGCATGCAAAAATTCCCCCAGCTATGTACTTACAACTATAAAGTTTTCTTCATGCAGCTTATAGGGTTTTTTTTCTTTTAAGTTTTAAAGTTGTGTGACCTTCATAAAATGAATTGGGGGGGTTCACCTTATGTGGGAGACTATAGCTACTTAAATATTGGAAATATTTATTCCTAAAATCTACCTAGCACTCAGCTATAAAACCATCTAGTCCTGACCTCTTTCTTCCCTTTTTACTATGAAAATATTTAAACCATCATAAAAATAAAATTGTGTAATGAACCTACACGTACTCATCACTTAATTCAACACTTACTAAGATTTTTCCCATGCTTAGTTCATCTATTCCTTTTGTTATTGGGTCTGCTGTGTCAGCTTCAGTATTTTAAAGATTTTATTTTTTTAAGTAATCTCTACACTCAATGTGGGGCTTGAACTTACAACCCTGAGATCAAGAGTCTCAGCCTCTACCAACTGAGCCAGTCAGGCACCCCTGCTGAAGTATTTTATTTTTTAAAGAGATTTATTTATTTATGGGGTTGGGGGGGTAGAGAGGGGCAGAGGGAGAGAGAATCCTGAAGCAGACTCCCTGCTGAGCGCGGAGCCTGATGCAGGGCTCGATCGTGACTGTGGGATCATGACCTGAGCCAAAATCAAGAGTCGGCTACTTCACTGACTGAACCACCCTGGCGCCCCCTTGCTGAATTATTTTAAAGCAATTTCTTAGGCTTCCTATCTAAGATACCGTCCTCATATGCTTTGGTGTGCATCTCAGAAAAATATATGGACATTTTCTTTCATAACCATGAAGCCATCATTATATCAAGAAAAATCAACAGCTATTCCTCAGTACCATTGATTTTCCCATATTCAGAATCCCCTTATTGTCTCAAAACTGCCTTTGTCTAGCAGGATCCAAGCAAAGTCTAAAGACTGCATTTGGTTGTTCGGTCTCATAAAGTTCTTTTAAGCTAGAGCAATTCTTTGTTTTGGTTTGGTTTTTTTTGTTTGTTTGTTTTTTTCCCTGCAGCTGACTCACCAAGGACCTAGGTCTACTGGCCTGTAGACGTCCACACAAACTAGATTGTATCCTCATGGTGTCATTTAACTTCTTCCATTATCCATATTTCTTACAAATTGGATGTTTTCTAAAAGTTTGGTTAGATTCAGGCTCAACTGTCTTTCAGAGAATACTTTGTTAGGTGATGCTGCATCCTTCAGATGGCTTCACAACAGAAGGTAAATAGTAATCTGGTTGTTGCTTTTTTAGTGATTACAGGATTGAGTAGTGGATTCAGGTGGTGAATTTAATGGCTTCCAGCCACTGAGGATGATGGTCGGCATCCTCCTCGAGGCTCCCGGTGACCTCCACCTTCTGGTAGTCACACCCTGTCTACTGCCCTCCCTTGAGTCTAGGCAGGACTCATGACTTGCTTCTATGAATAGAATGTAGCAGAGTTGCTGGGGTGTCACTTCTAGATTAAGTTACAAAACAAAACAACTGGATTCTGTCTTGTAAGTCACAAAAATGTAGGTTGTATCTTGGATTCCCTCTCTTGCCCTCCCTTGCTAGCTCTTAGGGAAGCCAACTACTGTCTTCTGATTTGCCTTGTGGAGAGGTCCATTTGCAAGTAACGGGTGTATCTCTGGCCAACAGCCAGCTGAGCATCAGGGATCCGCCGCCCACAGCCACATGAGTGAGCCTGGGGAACAGACCCTTACCCTGTCAAGACTAGAGATGCCTGTAGCCCAGCTGACTACCTGCAACCTAGTGGGAGACGCAGAGCCAGGGGCACTCGATTAAGCCAGGCGGGGATCCTGACCCCCTGAAATTGTGAAATAATGTTTGTTTTAGGCTGCTACATGTTGGGGTGATCTATTATACAGCCATAAGTAACTCACACAGAGATCTTTGCCTGGATTAATTATTTTCATTATATTCATTGATGATTTTCTAATTCCGTTGTTAATTTCACATTTATGAATCAGGAATCATTTGTAAAGAAAGCCTTTTCTTCATCAAGTAGGGCTGTTGAACGACACTGAAATATACAAACATTTTTGTATATTATGTATTATTTGTATGTATACAAACATTTGTACAAACAAGGAGGTTTCCTTCTATAGTTTCCAATTTTCTGATTGTGTCAGTGTTCTAGTTACTTTCAAGGGTCACCAGAAAAGTGTTTCTCTCTTTCTCTTTTTTTTTTTTAAATAACACTGTGGACTTACTGATGTTTGTTTTGTCTTTAATAAGCTTTTTATTTATTTATTTTTAATTTAAAAGATTTTATTTATTTCTTTATCTGACAGAGAAGGAGAGAGAGCATAAGCAGGGGGAGAAGCAGGGAGAGGGAGGGGGAGAAGCAGGCTCTCCGTGGAGCAGAGAGCCCAACACGGGACTTTGATCCCAGGAGTCTGAGATCATGACCCGAGCTGCAGACAGCCAATTAACTGACTGAGCCACCCAGCTGCCCCCCACCTTTTTAAAAAAGATTTTTATTTATTTATTTATTTGACACAGAGAGAGAGAGATCACAAGTAGGCAGAGAGGCAGGCAGAGAGAGAGGAGGAAGCAGGTTCCCTGCTGAGCGGAGAGCCCAATGAAGGGCTCGATCCCAGGACCTTGGGATCATGACCTGAGCCAAAGGCAGAGGCTTAACCCACTGAGCCACCCAGGTGCCCCCCCCCCAGCTGCCCCTTTAATAAGCTTTTTAAAAAATTAGATCACACAGAAAATCACAAGTTTGATAATTACAGCACACTGAGCACACCCATGGAACCATCCCAGGTTATGAAACGGACATGCCTACAGTCCCCTCTCCTAATCATGACTCCATCCCTGCCCTCCCAGAGGTGACCAGCATGTATCTTGGGTTCATTTTATCTATTTTTGAACTGTTTTATACAAATGTAAACACACATTTGAACATATATACAGCAGATTCTCTTGTATCTAGCTGCTTTCAGCATTATGTTTGTAAGAGGCATGTCTGATCCATATGCAGTTGGCAGTCATTTTCATTGCTGCTCAGTATTCAATTGCATGAATACAGCCTGATTTATTTATCCAGCCTGCTGTGCATGAACATTTGGGTCATTTGCAGTTTAGGGTTATCACAAACAAGGCCTTGCAATGCCACTGGCCATTAAGCAAGGTTTGTTTGCTAGAGAAGACCCCCAGGACTTAAGGTCTGGATGTACAAGTCTCCAGTTTATTGCAGGAAAAGGATCTATTATGGCAAAGCATTAAAGTAAGGATATGCCTCACAGATGACAGCAAGGGGTCCAGAGAGACAAGACCCAGGCTTGAATTATCCTTCTCCTGCAAGGACCATACTGAACACACTGATTTTCTCCGTTCAGGAACCAATGTGTGCATGGAAGCCTTTAGAATTAGGGAGCATGAATTGGAGTCTTTGTTTTTTATGTTTTGTTGGTCAAGTAGGCGTATTCCTGCTCCATAAACAGCTACTGATAGTCTCATGGAAACAGGTGAGAATCGTTGATATCACTCTTATCAATAAGCCATGTTGATAAGGTGGTACAAACCACCCCAAACTACTTAGACCTATGATTACAAAGCCACACTACAAATCAGTAGGTTTCATGCCTTGGCCGGAGGTCACTGTGATGCAGGACCTTTAGCAAAAGAGCTCGGGCTAATTGTAGATCTGCTGGAGTTAACCCGCACAGCCCTGTTGCTATGAAGTCATGTTCCTGTCTTCTGATACATGTGCACACACTTCTCTTGGGTGGAATTGCTAGATTACAGAGTCCGAAGATATTCAGCGTTAGCAAATAACGTAAAACGTTTTTCCAGAATTGGTGCTACCAAGTTCCAACACTGTCAGCAGAGTATACGGAGTCTCACTGCTTTCTAAGACTGTATTGTTGACCCTTTAAGTTTGAGTCATTCTAGTAGGTGTAGTGATATTTTATTATACTTTTATTATACTATTCCTGCTTGCTTGTGAGGTGAGACCTTTTTCATGTGCTTACTGACCAGTTTTTGTGACTATGTTGCCCTTTTTTTTCTAACTGATGTGTCAAGAAATCTTCATTCTGATATGAATTCTTTTGTATATGTATTTCAGATACCTTCTCCAATTCCCTGCATTGCCCTTTAATTTTCTTAGTAGTGTCTTTTTTTTTAAAGATTTTATTTATTTATTTGATAGAGATCATAAGTAGGCAGAGAGGCAAGCAGAGAGAGAGGGAGAGGCAGAAAGAGAGGGAGAAGCAGACTCCCTGCTGAGCAGAGAGCCCGATGCGGGGCTCAATCCCAGAACCCTGGGATCATGACCTGAGCTGAAGGCAGAGGCTTTAACCCACTGAGCCACCCAAGCGCCCCTTCATAGTGTCTGCTGACAAATTCCTAATTCTAATAGAGTCTAGTTTATCAATCTTTTCCTTTGTGGCTAAAGCTTTGAGGGTTCTGTTTAGGAATTCTTTACCTATCCCAAGATTGTGAAGCTCTCTACTTATGCTGTCAAATCTTTATTGTTTTATATTTCATATGTAGATCTACAATCCACCTGGACTGATTTTCTTACAAGGTAAGGAAAGAGGGCAAGATTCATTGTTTTCCCATTTGGGTATCCAAAACATTTGTGGGACGTAGCTCAAAGATGTGCTCATAGGGAAAATTATAGACCTCAATGTATATGTTAGAAAAGAAGAAAAGCCAAAACTCAATTATTTAGCATTCATCTTAAGAATTTAGAAAAAGAGGGGCGCCTGGGTGGCTCAGTGGGTTAAAGCCTCTGCCTTCGGCTCAGGTCATGATCCCAGCGTCCTGGAATCGAGCCCCACATCAGGCTCTCTGCCTGGCGGGGAGCCTGTTCCCTCCTCCCTCTCTGCCTGCCTCTCTGCCTACTTGTGATCTCTGTCTGTCAAATAAATAAATAAAATCTTTAAAAAAAAAAAGAATTTAGAAAAAGAAAATGATTTCCAATTCCCAATGTGATATCATCTTTGAATTCTTTGAGATTATTTGAAAGTACATTGTGTTTAAATAACTAGAAGTATATTTCTTAGTTGGTAAATATATGAATATTTTCCATTATCCTTTTACTATTGACTTCTAGCTTAATTTCACTGTAGTCAGAGAAAATATTTTGTGTGACTTCTGTGCTGTGAAATGTGCCTTAGGGGCCAGCATATAGTTAATTTTGGTAAATGTTTTGTACTTACTTGAAAAGAATTTTTATTCTATTTATATTATATTTATATTATATATCAATTTATATTATATTTATATGCCTCAATAATTGAGCATAGATTTTTATTTATATCAGTATGTCAAATTTGTAAGTCATGTCATTCAAATGTTCAGTAGATCTACTGATTTTTGTTTGTCAGTTACTGAGAGAAAGTGTGTATTAACACCTGCCACTGTGATTCAAAGGGGCTTTGCTTTTATTTTCAGTTCCATTAATTTTTTGCTTCCTCTATAAGACTGTTATTCAAGGCATGTAATTAAAAAAATGTATCTTCTGGCTGAACAAAACTTTTATGATTAAGAGGGAGACAACTTCTTTCCTTCTAATGATGCTTCTTATCTTTTTTTTTTTAAAGATTTTTTTTATTTATTTGAAAGAGAGCAAGGGAGAGAGAGAGAAAGAGAGAGAGCGCGCAAACATAAGTGGAAGGGAGGAGCAGAGGGAGAGGGAGAAGCAGACTCCCTGCTGATCAGGGAGCGTGATGCCAGGACTCTGGGATCATGACCTGAATCGAAGACAGATGCTTAACTGAGCCACCTAGGTGCCCCAATATACCAGCTTTCTATTAATGTCTAGATGATATATCTTTTCCTACTTAACCTTTTTTATTCTCATACCTAGGTCTCTTATAAGCGACATACCACTGGAATTATTTTATCCAGACTGACAATCTTTGGCTTTCCATTGAAGTATTTATTCCATACACATTTAATTTAATCATTTAGTGTATCAATATCTAACATCTTACTATTTGCTCTTTATTTTTCCCACCCGCACTGTATTACTCTTTCTTGACTTTCTTGTCTACTTTTGGGTGACTGAGTACTTTTATTATTCCCCCCATTTGCTTTTTAATTATACATTATCTTCCTATACTTGTTGTGGATACCCTAAATGTTATAGCAAACATCTTCAACTTCTTAAAAACCAGTGTGTGTTAGTTGTTTCACTGCATTTCAATTATACTTATCCCCATTCCAATGTTTGTACTATTATTTTCATGTATTTTAATTCTGTATAGAAAGACCCACCTTCTAACATTTTTATTATTCAGAGAATGAGTACAAATGGAGGCCCATAACAGTGTATCTGAATAGGTTATAAATCAAGCTATCAAGGGCTATTTTTAGAGTCCTTCCGTGCTGGATAATTATGACCTGGGAAAACTAGCCACTGGTTCTTGCTCCAGTCATCCTTCGGCTCATCCCACCCAATTTTGTAAGACAAAAGATTTGAGCAGACTCTTTGCCAAAGATAAAAAAAGAAAATACATCTGACATTATGAGAATTTGCTAAAATTTGGTTACTACTGCAGGCCTTGTGGTCAGACAACCTGGACTGAAATCCTGGCTCTTTGACCCAAAGCAAGCCACTTAAGTTCTCTGTATCTCAATATTTTCATCTGTGAAGTAATTCAAGGCTCTCCCGAGGCTTAAATGATTAAATGTATATCAGATGATTAGAGGGGTGCCTGGGTGGCTCAGTGGGTTAAGCCTCTACCTTCGGCTCAGGTCATGATCTCAGGGTCCGGGGATCAAGCCCCGCATTGGGCTCTCTGCTCAGCTGGGGGCCTGCCTCCCCCTCTCTCTCTGCCTGCCTCTCTGATCTCTCTCTCCTTGTCAAATAAATAAAATCTTTAAAAAAATTAATGTATATCAAATGCTTAGAATCTGACTCATGGTAAACACATAAGAAATGTGAGCTTTACCATAGTGTATACCTTCACCCCATTACCATTACTAGTATTAACAATAGTACTAGTAGTAGTTGTACTGAGAAATTTCCTCTTGGTTTTGGCTTCTGTAAGCCAAAATTTTTTTTGGCTTACAGAAATTTACAAAATTTTGGCTTTCAAAATTTCTTCTTTGACCAAATTTCAGGATGACATATAGGCATTGTGCCAGATTAGTTTTCCTTCTTTTGGAGTTACCATTATTGCTGGATTTATTTTCACCAATACTTTTCCTAGTTCCCTAGTCTATGGGTTTTTTTCCTATTCTGTGTCATATGATTTAGAATTGTGTTTGGTTACAAGTAAAAGAATGCCCAGATGCCAGCACCTAAAATTCACCAAGTTCTGTTCATTGCATCCAACAAGCTTGCAGAGGTCTGCAGAACTGGAAGGTGCTGTAGGTCCATGACACCATCTTCAATCTCTCAGACTCCTGCCTTTCTCTTATCTCAATTCTTATGTGTGGTTTTCATCCAAACGGTTTCAAAACAGCTGCTACACCCATGGGCATTGCATTAATGTTTCAAGCAGGAAGAATGGGGATGAATGAAAAGCCATCTTTGACAAGTTTCCGTTTTTCTTTTGGAGGGGAAGCTCTTTCCGTCAGAATTCTAGATACACACTACTAACAGAACCATGTAACATGTTGTAGTTAAGGAAGAAATGGTGATGGATGGTAACAGGGTAGGGACCGGGCAGTGCCAACAGTGGGGGTATAAGTGAACATCCACAGAATCCTCATCTTCTGGCCCCTTCACACTCAGTGACCCCATCTTACTTTTAGCGCCCCTTCGACCCCATCATCCAGCTACACTGCCTTCATTTGGTTCTTTCAACTACTAAGTTTGTTCTTGCCTTGCGACATTCATGCTGAGCTCTCTCCTGCTTGGAGTGTGTCCCCTTGGATCTCACATGGCTGCTTCCCCCTCATCTGTCATAGCCCAGATTCTAACTCTTCACCTCAGAGAGCACTCCCTGGCCAGCTAGTCCAAACAGGCCATCCCATCTGTCTCTCACACACAACCTTATTTTAAGTTTTCTTTTTTCTTAAGATTTTATTTATTTGAGAGAGAGGGAGCACAAGCAGGGTGAAGGGCAGAGGGAGACACACACTCTCAGCTTAGCAGGAATCCTGATGCGGGGCTCGATCCCAGAGCTCTGGGATCAAGACCTGAGCCAAAGGTAGACGCTCAACTGACTGAGCCATGCAGGCACTCTTTTAATTCTTTGCTTAGTATTTATATGATTGTATAATCCTACAACTATATCATTATTAAAATTATATATGACTTTTTACTATATCATTATTTAAATTAAATAGGATCTTTTTCCCTTATTCACTAATATTGGTCCATCTTTCCCACTAGGAACCCTATCCTTCTGTTTGCTGTATTTCCAGTGCCTAGAACATTTCTTGACATTTAATAAGTACTCATGGTTATTTGTAGAGTGAATAAATAAGTGAATAAAATAATCCCAGATATCTACTGAGTGAATGAGAACATCTCTATGGAACTCTACCTCTTCTCTTCACTATGCACTCATTGTCTCGCCTCATAATCATTTCCCCAGAAATTCGTCAGAGAAGATAGCATTTCTGCAGCTTTTGGAGTGCTCCAGGCAGTTCCAAATATGGCTGGCAACCCCATAGTGGCAGATACCATGACGCATATGCCAAATTATTTTCCAAAGTAAAAAGTTTAGAATCAATCTCTGAATAATCTGTAGGTTGCACTATTGAAAATGAAGCCCATGAACTCGATCCTATTCAGGCAGGGAATAGATGAGTTTTCTTGGCTCTAGATCTTAAAGATACAATCATCTCTCTCCCCAGGCTCTCAGTTATATTGTCCTTGCTGCCACTTGAACTTTTCCCACTTGTAATAAATTGCCTCCAAATTTAATGCATCATAAAATTGAGAGCCTGTTGTGCCAATTTGGTTTCTAATTTCCCTGTAATTTGTATCTGTTTCTAGAATGGTAATAAAATCAACGCAAATCATATTTTAAAGAATGAGATTAGGGCCTGCAGAGAAACACACAGTGTTTCATTAAAAGAGTAGGTAACATAATCAGGATTCTGAAATCATCAAAATATCATCATCTGCGAAATTTCTGTGGGAAAATTAATGTTTGAATGATACAATCATATGAGGAAAATAAGCACAATAATTATGAATTAATATAGCTCTCTATTAAGAAATGATTATTAAGGGGGAATTGGGCCACTTAAAAAGGAGCTGCTGTGGTCTCTTACCAGGTCCAGAAACAAAACCAATAATCCAATTACTGTCAAGTCTGAAAATAGAAATAGACATGGTGATCTTGAGAAAGGGAATTATTTTTCACGTCATTAGAGGCATAAAGAGATATAAACCAGATCTTTTGATGACACTAATCCAAGCATTGGGATATACATGAATAGAAGGAAGAAAGGAAAACAACCAAAACCTAGTGCACTGAACTAAGCCTTGGACTTTTGAAACACAGAACTTACCTTGTACTTTGGGGTTTAGATTTAGAACATAATATTTATTTACATGCCCCCTTCCCACTGCAAATAATACATAGGCATGCACTTACTGATTGATTGTTTTATGGATTTTATTTTTAAGTAATCTCTCCACCCAACATGGGGCTCGAACTCACAACCCCAAGTCCAAGAGTCACAGTCTTCACTGACTGAGCCAGACAGATGCTCCCTACCCAACACAGGGCTTGAACTTACGACCCTGAAATCTTGACCTGAGCAAAAATCAAGAGTTGAACGCTTAACCAATTGAGGCACCCAGGTGCCCCATCATGCCCTTTGATGTGTTCTTGTGGTCTCTGAACTGTAGAGATGATGATTATTTGTTCAGAGTTTTACCATTTATAAAGCATAATCTCAATTTCTTATCTCACTTAAGATGTGGTATCCGGACAGCTTTGTTATTTATTTAAACAAATACACCAAGAGGTGAACACATATTTTATTCACTTATATTTACTCGCTGTAACTAAGAGAGCACCATCACCACTAAATGACTCTCCCCAGAGGGAAAAAAAAGGAAAAAAAAGGAAAAAAATCTACACTAGGTTCAATTTTTGACTTCGACAAGCAGAGAAGCATCTGATGGTTTCACATTACAAAGGAAGAAATTTAAGTCTACAATATCAAATATTCCATGAAAGTAAAAAAAAGTATCTTTTCATTAAAAAAATATATATATCCTGAGGCACCTGGGTGGCTCAGTCGTTGAACCTCTGCCTTCGGCTGGGGTCATGACCCCAGGATTGTGCGCACACATGCTCTCTTTCTCTCTCTCTCAAATAAATGAGTAAACTCTTTAAAAAAGAAGAAGAATATGGAAGATCTCCATGAACGTTGTGATTTCTCAGAGATACTGTTAATCAAAAGGAGCAAAGTGCAAAAGATCACGTGGCGTATGTGCGCTACCTTCTGTTCAAGGAGGAAAATAAGGCAACAATGCAGATGGGCTTATCTTGAAAAAGGAAACGTAAGGAATTAACCCGGAAACTGTGAAGCAGATTGATTGCCTTCGAGAGGTGGGAGGCGCAGGATTGGAGGGGTAGGGAAGAGAGTGACCTTACTGTATAAAAGGGCATACAATTCTGACTTTTGGAAACATTAGGTAAGTAACCATGTGAGCACAAAGGACGAACCGCTCTGAGTCATTATCTGACCTCACGCTGAGCACAGCCTCGGACTGTGATGTTTGATGGGCGACTAGAATTTGAACTTACACCTTCCAAATCCAGCTTGTGGTCCTGACTCTTCAGGACTGGAAAGGACCTTATGGAGGTGGCCCAGCCCTCCTCACTTAACAGGTGAGAAACCAAAACCCAGCAGGGTGAGCTCAGAGGCTCAACACGGGCACTGCTGCCTTCGAGGTCTGGCACGTGAGTTTTTGCCCTGAAAACATGCTGCCTCTAGCTTGAATTGAATCAAATGTGCTTCATGGAGCTTGATACATTTTAACTTGTTATATTTTTCTTTTTTAAAGATTTTATTTATTTATTTGACAGAGAGAGACACAGCGAGAGAGGGAACTCAAGCAGGGGGAGAGAGAGAGGGCAAAGCAGACTTCCCGCTGAGCAGGGAGCCTGATGTGGTCTCGATTCCAGGACCCTGAGACCATGACCCAAGCTGAAGGCAGATGCTTAACAACTGAGCCACCCAGGTGCCCCTACTTATTACATTTTTCAATCTCTTATCCATCAATAACTGATGGAACATTTTTGTTTTTCTTTTTTACTTCCCCTCCTTCCTTTTTCTCTTTCATCCTGATGATCACTTTGACCCAAAAGGACTTTTGACTGAAATACTACTACTATAAGAGAGACATTCTAGGGGTGCCTGAGTGGCTCAGTTGGTTAAGTGTCTGCCTTTGGCTCAGGTCATGACCCTGGAGTCCCGGGATCGAGTCCCACATTGGGCTCCCTGTTCAGCAGGGAGTCTCCTTCTCCCTCTGACCCTTCCCCCTCTCATGCTCTTTCTCTCTCTCTCTCTGTCTCTCTCTCACATTGTCTCTCTCTCAAATAAATAAATAAAATCTCTTAAAAAAAAAAGAGGCATGCTAATGGATGCTGGGATGCAAAGTGCATTGGGGCACCTGGGTGGTTCTGTCAATTAAGCATCCGACTCTTGATCTCAGCTTAGGTCTTGATCTCAGGGTCGTGAGTTTAAGCCCCACATCAGGCTCCATGCTGGGTGTGGAGCCTACTTAAAAAAAAAAAAAAAGTGCACATGTGACAGGTTCCCTGCCCTCAGTGGCGGATAGCTGGACACAAACAGGTATAGCCCAGTGTAAATGCCATCACTGAAATCCTCTTGGTTGGGATAGATTGTGAGCAGCTTTTCAGAGGCAGAAGGTTAAGCCTCATCTCAAAAAAGTAAATGGGAGCTTTTCAAGTTATTTGGGGCCCCAGGAAGGAGGGTGTCTCCAGCAGAGGCACAGCAGGCATGACAGAACAGAGATGGTAAATTTTAGTCCTTATGTTGATGTTCACTATGCTCTTTAGACTTAAAAAAAAAATCATCTCTTAATCTTAACTTAATCAGTTCATCAGTTTCAATACCACATGTCACATTCTAGTAACTGCTCATGCTTTTTATTGTGGCCCTTTCAGAAAAGAGTCATTGATTTGGCTCCTCCTATGCTGAATCCCCTGCTACAGGGTTTTAAATACTCAGTGCACGCCATAATAACCCGCACTCCCCCTCACTCCACAAAGCAGCATCGATCAGCAGGTGCTGGGTCCCCAGCTAGGTGCTGCTGCAGAACCAGAGATGAGAACACGGGGGATGAAAGGGGGCTGGGAATGAGGGAGATATCATCACTCACCCACTAGGAAAAGCCTCTAAGGAGACTAATTTCAGGCGTTGCTGTATTGGTTTAACTACTGCCAATTCCTTGAAGGCAGGAATGAGTTCTGACAGTCCCTGGAAGTCACTCTTGACTCTCCTCCTCCCACATCCCCCATATCTATCCATTTTACCCCATGCGTGCTTTTCAAATCCATCCATTTCTCTCCAACTTTATCAGCACCTCCATATTGTAAGCCACCGCTATCTGTCCTGCAGATTAGCCAACTGGTCTCCTTGCATCGTTGCTCATCCCTCTGTAATCCTCCCTAATCTATTGTCCACATGGCAGCCAGAGTAATCTCTGCAAAATGCAAACCTAATCATGTTCAACTCTCACATTTGCTCAAAATCACTCAATGCCTTCCAGCTGTTCTTGGTATAAAGACGTGGTCTTTCTCTTGGTCTTCGAGTCCCCAGTGGGAGCAGAGACCCTGAGTCAAGCCTTTAGGACCCTGTGTCTCTATTCTCAGCAGAAAGGTGGGGAAGGGGGACGCCTGGGTGGCTCAGTTGGTTAAGCGGCTGCCTTCGGCTCAGGTCATGATCCCAGCGTCCTGGGATCAAGTCCCACATCGGGCTCCTTGCTCGGCAGGGAGCCTGCTTCTTCCTCTGCCTCTGCCTGCCACTCTGTCTGCCTGTGCTCGCTCGCTCTCTCTCTCTGACAAATAAATAAATTTAAAAAAAAAAGAAAGAAAGAAAGAAAGGTGGGGAAGGGCAACCATGTTATCTGTTGCCTCAAATGCTTAGTCTGCCCCAAATTCATTCTTCACGTATCATTCATTCAATTGGCATAGAGATCTTTCTATACTGGCATATAGCCAGTATTTTTTTCTTAATTTCTTAATGACCACATGATATTTCATTGGTTTCATGTTTCATAATTTATTTAAGCAGTCCCAATCCCTCTTAAAATGTGTCCAAGACTACATAGGTACACACTGTTTTATGTATATCTCTGGTTACTATTATCTTTCAAAATTATTTTTAGCTCTTCCTACAATATTCTTCCTCTTCCTGTATCTTCCATATAAAATGTTGAATCAGTGTTTTTTTTTAAGGATTTTATTTATTTATTTGACAGAGAGATCACAAGTAAGCAGAGAGGCAGGCAGAGAGAGAGAGGAGAAGCAGGCTCCCTGCTGAGCTGAGAGCCCGATATGGGGCTCAATCCCATGACCCTGAGATCATGACCTGAGCCGAAGGCAGAGGCTTAACCTACTGAGCCACCCAGGTACCCCCTTGAATCAGTTTTTGAAGTTCCCTTAAAAATGCTCTTGGAATTTTGCTCAGAACTGAAAAAAAATTTATATATATATATATATATATATATATTTAATATAAAGAATGAATGATGAGGGTATGGAACATGATTCTCCACAGTCTGGCACAAGTAATTCTATGTGTGTAATAATTTTGTGCAAGAAGCCAAAAAAGAAATAGCAAATTAGAAGCATAATTCAAAAAGATAGGAAAAGGGAGTACCTGGGTGCTCAGTCGGTTGAACATCAGACTCTTGTTTTTAGCTCAGGTCATGATCTTGGGTTGTGAGATTGAGTCCCACTTTGGGCTCCGTGCTCAGCACAGAGTCTGTCTAAGAGTCTCTCTCTCTCTCTCTCTCTCCCTTTGCCCCTCCCCCTGCTCTCGCTTTCTCTCTCTCTCTAAAAATAAATAACATTGGGGCGCCTGGGTGGCTCAGTCGTTAAGCGTCTGCCTTCAGCTCAGGTCATGATCCCAGGGTCCTGGGATCGAGCCCCGCATCAGGCTCCCTGCTCAGTGGGAAGCCTGCTTCTCCCACTCCTATTCCCCCTGCTTGTGTTCCCTCCCTCGCCGAGTCTCTCTCTGTCAAATAAATAAATAAGTTAAATATTTTTTTAAAAAATAAAAATAAAAATAAATAACATCTTTAAAAATATATATATAATTTTATTGAAATGGGAGCCCATTCAAATAGTTATTAGAAAGCTATCTACTGAGCAGCTCCTATGGGATGGGCACTGCCCCATAAGCAGGGATATTGACAACGTCTCCATATTCTGATGTGTGGACATGGCAATGAACGTATAAACATGCACAAAGATTGTGGGTGGTGAGAGGCGCTAGTCAAGTCTAGAGATAGGAACTGGGCAGTGCTGGTCGTCGGGTGACCAAGGAGGCTCGCCCTGGAAAGACACAGTTAAAGTGAGCTCTGAATGACAAGGACCAAGTTCTGCAAAAACTCAAGGGGAGAGCATTTTGGGCACAGTGAACAGTCGATGTGAAAGGCCCAGGGCAGGCATGAGATGGCCGAGGGGAAGTAAGTCAGGAAACAGAAAGACAAGTACACTACCATCTCACTTATGTGTGGAATTGAGAAATGAACAAAAAACAACACAAACCAAGCTCAGATTCAAAGAACAGCTTGGTGGTTGCCAGAGGTGGTGGGGAGGGGGTGAGGGAAACAGGTGCAGGGAGTCAGAAGGTCCAAACTTCCAGTTACAAAATAAGTAAGTTTGGGGACTAGGGTTAACAATACTGTATTCCGGGGTGCCTGGCTGGCTCAGTCGGTAGAGTATGTAACTCTCCATCTCAGGGTCATGAGTTCAAGCCCCATGCTGGCCAAGGAGGCTACTTCAAAATAAATAAATAAATAAATAAATATTTGTTGTTATAAGTTCTAGAGTTTGGGGTTGGGTTGTTATGCAACATTGTTGCCTCTGTGAACCCTTCTAGGCCTCCTGCCCATCCACACACATTAACACTTCCTCCTCTGAACCACTTTCTCACCTCCCACACAGACAAGCACACACACTTAGCCACTGGTTGTAGATTTGTTTTTTTAAGATTTTATTTATTTGACTGACAGAGATCACAAGTAGGCAGAGAGGCAGGCAGAGAGAGAGAGAGAGGGAAGCAGGCTCCCTGCTGAGCAGAGAGCCCTTTGTGGGACTCGATCCCAGGACCCTGAGATCATGACCTGAGCTGAAGGCAGCGGCTTAACCCACTGAGCCACCCAGGCACCCTTGGTTGTAGATATTTTTTAAAGATTTTTATTGTTTTATTTGAGAGTGACAGTACACACGTGAGTGGGGGGAGAGGCAGAGAGAGAATCTCAAGCAGACCAAACTTTCCTTGAACTAAAATGAATCCAAAAATGCTCCTTGCAATTTGCACTACATGGAAGCATCCTCTTCTGAACTCTCGGCCCTCTCCCTTTCTGCCCAAGAACAGGACATATAATTTCCCTTTGCAACGGTGTCCCCCGCTCTGTTCTTCTGTACCAGCAAGAGGAGATGACTCTTGTCACTGGAAACAGCACTGACTGCATAAGAAATCTTACTAAACAGCTTTCTCTTCCATTATTTTTCCCGTATATTTACCCTGGCACCAATGACCTCTCTGAGAAGCAAAATCTTCTTCATCTTGTCAGGTCAGCATGATTTATTGACCTTTGTTAAAATGGTATAAAAGCCCCCAGGCCTCACCACCTTTGAGGGTTTTCACTTGTTTTCTGTGAGGCTCCCCATGTGCATCCAAAATAAATCTTTTCTCCTGTTAATCTAGCTTTGTCATTTTAATCTGCAGAGCCCAGTCATTGAACTAAGAGGATAGAAGAAAAGAGTTGGGTTTTTTTTTTTCCCCTTTCCTACAGAATCCAATATACCTTTAAGGAAAATCTTGCAAAACTCACTGCTTAATCTGTTACCACAACTGATACAATTTGGTGATGATCATTAATTTCACACTATTGTTTTGTAACTTCTCTAACCCATAGTTCACAGGTGCCTGAAATAACTAAATCATAAAGGGAGTCAGGAAATGTGTGAAAAAGCAAAACTCATGAGTTTATTAGCAGCAGGTCAATTCTGACTGAATAATAACTAAAAGGAAAAATTTGTGTTCATTGAGGTTTTGACTTTAGCCTTATATCTAGGTAGCAAGTGCTTTGCTACCAAAGGAAGAAAAAAAAAACCCCTGTATTTGTGGGGGAAGGGCAGTCCACATAAAATAAGAGCAGAGGAAGGAGGACCACCGCCTCCCCCCCACATACAAGGAAATGCTATTTTTATTCAGACCAGTGGTAAATGGAAAGCACCTGTTTTCAAACTTCAGCATCAGCATCACCTGGAGGGCTTGTTAAAACACGATTTGCGGGCTCAGTCTCAGAGTTCCTGATGCAGTAGTTGGGGGGGGGCGGGATCTGAGGCTCTGCACTTCTAACCAGGCTCTGGGGCCATTGCTGCTGTGGGCGCCTTCCCGGGAACACACTTTGAGAATGGCTGGTATAGAAGAAAGGATTCTGTGATGATAAAGTAGCCTCCCCAGGGAGCTCTGTGGCCAGGTCACGGACACCTCTCACGGGTTCCTTCTGCTTCTCCCCTTCTAGAAGACTCTAGTCTTTTTAGTTCACCAATGGCTGGCACCCTGGGCAGAGTGCAGAAAGGAAAACGACAAGCCAAATCCACAAAAGCAAAGACCACCCCTTGCGATCGTTCAAGTTCCCCTGAAAGCAAAGCCTGAAGCGAAGACTTGGGAGCAGTGGCTTATCCGGGAGGCCATCCCAGGCTGCAGGAGTGAGGGTGCAGGGAAGGAGAGCACTCCAACGTCACGGTGTGCTAACAGGTCCTTCAAGTCTCCTGGGACCTCTAGGAAGCTGAATGCTTTCCTGAATTGCCTACCAGAGAGATGGGAGACTGGGCATTATCCACCTGCTAGACCCATTGTTTGAGGGTTGGATCAGGACCTTAACACTCTTGCACTGCCAAGCCAAGCTAGCTCGTGTGGCCCATGAGAGGGTCCTGGGGCAGAAGGCAGGTGATTGAATGGTGACCCTGGTGAGCCTAAGCTCTGAGGACCAGTCCAGGACAGCCGCTCGGGAGGTCAGAAGTGGACCTACAGGGCACAAAGAAAACGTCAGAGATGTCTGCCACTAGGCTGCGGACTCAGGTGTGCGAGTCGGCTGGGAAAACCACGATGCAGGCAGGTCCGGCCGGCTCTCCTGGTAAGTCATTTAAAAAAAAGCTCTCTAGGGACACCTGGGTGGCTCAGTCGGTTAAGCGGCTGCCTTTGGCTCAGGTCATGATCCCAGCGTCCTGGGATCGAGTCCCGCATTGGGCTCCTTGCTCGGCAGGGAGCCTGCTTCTCCCTCTGTCTCTGCCTGCCACTCTGTCTGCCTGTGCTCGCTCTCTCTCTCTCTCTGACAAATAAATAAAATCTTAAAAAAAAATCTTGTTTAAAAAAAAAAAAGCTCTCTGAAAAACAACCTGAGGGTTTTGAAGGGGCGGGGGGTGGGAGATTGAGGGAGCCAGGTGGTGGGTATTATGGACGGCACGCATTGCATGGAGCACTGGGTGTGGTGTAAAACTATGAATTCTGTTACGCTGAAAAGAAATGAAATTAAAAAAAAAAAACTGGGGGGGGAAAAAAAAAAGTTCTAGTTGCACACCCGGGCTCACAGCAGCACTGTTGGTAACAGCCCTGGGCAGAAGCAAGCCCTCTGAAATGCAGAGAGTAAGCCAGTGGTTGCCAGAAGGAAAACGGGTGATGGGATGGGTGACCTAGTTGAAGGGGATTAAGAGGCACAAATTTCCGGTTATAAAATAAGTCACGGAAATGAAAAGTACAAGACAGGAAGATGGTCAGGGGTATTATACTAACGTCGCATGGTGACGACAGTTAGTGGAATGAGCATTGTGGAATGTAAAGAATTAGCGAGTCCCTGTGTTGCACACCTGAAACTAATACAATGTTGTATGCCAATTATACTTCCACTGAACACTGAAAATTATGAATTTAGAATATCACATAATTGCTTGTTTGTTTTATTCTGTATTACTCACATGGCCATGCCAACTATAATTTCTATAGCTTTAAAATATTTGTAGCAGTTTTTCCGTAATTTCTTTGATCCACTCTCCTTCGACTCTGCAAGATGTCTGTGTGATGTACAAGTGTGGGAGAAGAAAGCCCACAGGGAGAAGCTTTGAGCAGGGAGTGCAGAGCCGGAGGTCCCGTGCTTCTCTCCTCTCTTGATCGGCTGTCCCCGGCAGCCTTCCTGTGTGTGCTTCCTGGGAGCCAGGCCTGTAAGAGGGAGCAAATAGGTACAGTGAGCCCCCCAGATGGGTCTCCCTCCTGCTGTGTGTACTCTGCTCCATTCTGGTCTCCTGGGATAAGCCTGGGGTATGTAAACCTTTGCCTTAGGCTCTGCTTTTTGGGAAATCCAAGCTATAATTCTCATCAAAGAAGATGGGCATTCTAAAAAGAAGTTATATTTTACACTGCCATTTACCCAGGAGCCTAAGTATGGCCAAACATTATCTCTGTCAATCAGATAACTATAAATAATCTCATTAACTTAATGGGCATTGCTTTGTGATGAAAGAAATTGAGTACATTTTCCTATTTATTGGCTATATTAATATCTTTTCTGCTTTTTTTCCCAAAATTTATTTAAATTCTAGTTAGTTAACATAGAGTGTAATAATGATTTGGGGAGTAGAATTGGTTCCATACATATTTTAGGATTGTTTGTTCCAGTTCTGTGAAAAATGCTAGTGGTATTTTGGTAGGGATTGCATTAAACGTCCAGATTGCTCTGGGTAGTATAGACATTTTAACAATGTCTGTTCTTCCAATCCATGAACATGAAATTTTTCCCATTTCCTGTGTCCTCTTCAATTTCATGAGCATTCTATAGTTTCAGAGTGTAGATCTTTTACCTCTTTGGTTAGGTTTATTCCTAGGTGTCTGTTTGGGGAGCAATTGTAGATGGGATCAATTCCTTGATTTTAATTTTCTGCTGCTTCATTATTGGTGTATAGGAATGGGACAGATTCTGCATATTGACTTTTATATCCTTCAACTTTGCTGGGTTCATTCTAGTAATTTTTTTGTGGAGTCTTTCGGGTTTTCTACATAGAGTATCATGTGATCTGCAAATACAGAATTTGACTTCCTTGCTGATATAAATGTATTTTCTTTCTTTTCGCTTTCTGATTGTTGAGGCTGAGACTTCCAGTACTATGTTAAATAGCAACGGTAAGAGTGGACACCCCTGTCTTGCTCTTGACTGCAGAGACAAAGCTCTGTTTTTCTCCACTGAGGATGATACTGACTGTGGGTCTCTCGCATATGGCTTTTATGACGCTGAGGTATATTCCTTCTCTCCCTACTTTATTGAGATTTTTGGTTTTTTTTTTCTTTTAATTTGACAGACAGAGATCACAAATAGAGAGGCGGGCAGAGAGAGGAGGAAGCAGGCTCCCTGCCGAGCAGAGAGCCCGATGAGGGCCTCAATCCCAGGACCCTGAGATCATGACCTGAGCCGAAGGCAGCGGCTTAACCCACTGAGCCACCCAGGCGCCCCTGTTGAGAGTTTTTATCAAGAAAGGGTCCTATATTTTGTCAGATGCTTTTTTTTTTTTTTTTTTTTTTTTTTTTGCATCTATTGAGAGGATCCTATGTTTCTTATCCTTTCTTGTATTAATGTGGTGTATCGCATTGATTGGTCTGAGGATATTGAACAACCCCTGCTTTTCTGGTCTTTCTGATGTGTTGCGGTCCAGAAGCAAATGGTCAAGAAACAATTCTTGACATATTTTTGAGACAAAAAGATGTTCTTATTAAAGCATGGAAGCAGGACCTGTGGGCAGAAAATGCTACGCTGGGATTATGAGGAGCAATTGATTATATACTTTCAAGTTGGGGGGATAGAGATAAAAGAATTTCCCAAAAGGATTTTCCTGTGTTAAGACTACAGGAGGTCCGGCTATTAGCTGTCAAGCCAAGGTGGCTTTTTCCCTCTCGAAAACATTGACATTAAGGCAGTTGTGAACTCCTCGTGGGTCCTCACGGTCTGCCTGTCTCAAGTGTTTGTCGACAGTCTGCAAATTGTAAGGAGATTTAATTTTATCTGCACTTCTTTTGCTTTGTGCTCCTCATTTTGCCCAGTTTCTTATGGGAGTATTCACCGTAATGATTTACAAACACTGCACTAAGCTTATTAGGCTACTGACTGTCATGTGTGTTGCAAGTATATTTTCTCAGCTTTCATTTTGTCCTCAACTCTGCAGAGAATTTTAGTTGTCACTTGTTAAACTTCTTTTAAAAAATTTTTATTTATTTATTTGACAGAGATCACAAGTAGGCAGAGAGGCAGGCAGAGAGAGAGGGGGAGGCAGGCTCCCTGCTGAGCACAGAGCCCAATGAGGGACTCAATCCCAGGACCCTGGGATCATGACCTGAGCCGAAGGCAGCCGCCCAACCCACTGAGCCACCCAGGCACCCCACTTGTTAAACTTCTTAATTGGCTTACTTATTTGCCTCCAGCTTAATAGCATCTTCCTATTCAAGATTAGAACCGTATTTTTCTATGTTTACTTTTATTCCTTTTTTGGGTTTCAGTTTTTACTCTTGAGTCACTGCTATACCTAGGTATTATTTTGATATGAAGCATTCTATAATTTCATTTAATGAGAGACCTAAAGTCCAAAATCTGCTTCAAGGTAACACATAGTTCTGGGTATAAATGAATTTCTGGCCTATAATAGCAGCAAAATTTAAAAGATCAGGGATCCTTTACCCAGAAATTTATTCTAAAGTAACATTTTTTTTTTTTTTGGTTAGAATTTTGTTTATTTGACAGAGAGAATGAGAAAGAGAATACAAGCAGGGGGAGTGGGAGAGGGAGAAGCAGGCTTCCCACAGGGGAGGGAGCCCGATGCGTGGCTCGATCCCAGAACTCCAGGATCATGACCTGAGCTGAAGGCAGACCCTTAATGACAAAGCCATCCAGGTGCCCCAAAAGTAACCTCTTTTTTAAAAAGCGAAAAGTTACATGCATGAAGACTTTTACATACATTTTGTTTATAAAATTAAAAATGACACCAAACCATGTAAAATAATAATTGTGTTGGGGCACCGAGGTGGCTCAGTCAGTTAGGTGTCCAACTCTTGATTTCAGCTTAAATTGTGGTCTCAAGGCCGTGAGGCTCTGTGCTAGGTGTGGAGACTGCTTAAGATTCTCTCTCCCTCTCCGTTCCCCTTACTTGGTACATGCGTGCTTGCTCTCTCTAAAAAAAAAAAAAAAAAAAAAGTAAATAAGTAATAATTGCATTATTTTAACTTGAAATATCTTTCCTCTAAAATTATAACTGTCAAAACTATATAAAAACATGAAAATACACATAAATCATTGTAAGGAAGATATAATATTGGATTTCTGCAATGATTACATTACATAAAAAGTAACATAAGAAAATGAAAAAGGGCAGTTTTTTTCCCTGAGAGTCTGAGTTTTTTCCTGGTTTTGCTCTGCATTACTGTTAGTGTTTGATGCTTTTTAAAAAGTCCCATCATGTGTAGACTTTCATGATTATAAATATCTGTAAACCATAATGGATAAACGGGGAAAATGGAGGAAAGGATACAAAGCAGCCACAGTGAGATCTTGGCTTAAGAAAAAAATCACAGGGGTGCCTGGATGGTTCAGGTCATGACCCTGAGGTCCTGGGATTGAACCCCGTGTCAGGCTCCTTGTTCAGTGGGAAACCTGCTTGTATACCCTCTCTCACTGTGTCTGTCAAATACAGAAATAAAATCCTTTAAAAAAGAAAGAAAAGAAATAACAAATAAGATAGTAAGACTATTTAAAAGCAAATGAAGGCATATTGATTTTAAGAAAAGGGGAAAATACAAAATATTTTAAATCTCATAAATGTAGAATCCAATTAACAACCAATTGAGTTGTTGTTTTTCCTATCCAAATTGAAAAAAGAATGGACCATAGAGATGGAGGAAGAATATTACAGAGTTTTTGTTGTCCTTAATGGGGAAACTTAGTAGCCAAGGCTTCTAAAGGTGTTAAAAGATCATTAAGTCTAAGGGCACCCAGGTGGTTCAGTGAGTTAAGCATTGACTCTTGATTTCAGCTGAGGTCATGATCTCAGGGGCCTGGGATTGAGCCCCGTGTGGGGTCTGCTTGGGATTTTCTCTCTCTGCCCCTTTCCCCAGCTCTCACAAATGCAGTCTCTCTCTAAGAAAAAAGATCATAGCTCTCTCTTTGCCCAATTCAAGCCAACACATTCCCTTTTACTTTCCAAAAGAAACTGAGTGTTTGGTGTGATTTTTAATAGACTTTGTTTTTTAAAGCAGGTTTTTATGTTTATGGAAAAACTGAGTGGAAAGTACAGAGCATTCCCATCATCCTCTCCTCAACCAGTCCCCTATTAGCATCCTGTGTAGTGTGCGACGTTTGTTACAACTGATGAGCCGCTAGTGCTACATTATTAACTAAAATCCATAGTTTAGATTTGGGTTCACTTGGTGTTGTATAGTCTGTGGGTTTTATGTAATGACGTCGATCTGCCATTAAAGTATCATAGAGCATATTTTCACTGCTCCAAAAATCCTTCCTCCTTCCAAGCCCCTAGCAACCACTGATCTCTCAACGGTCTCCATAGTTTCGTCTTTTCCAGAATGTCCTATAGTGAGAATCACACAGTATGTAGCCCTGACCGGCTTCTTTCACTTAGCAATGTGCATCTGCATTTCCTCCATGTCACGTCAAGGCTTGGTAGCTCATTTCTTTTTATCTTTGAATAATGTTCTATGCCGTATATCTAGCTGTAACACAGCTTGTTGATCCATTCTCTCCCCCCCACCCCCGCCATGGAAGGAAGGTTTGGGTTTTTAATCCCAAGTTCAGTTTCAATCTGCCTTTTCTTTTTAAGATTTATTTATTTTAAAGAGACAGAGGGAGAGCAGTGAAGAAGGGCAAGACGGAGAAAATGAGAGAGAATTTCAAACATACTCTCTGCTGAGCAGGAAGCCTGACTTGGAGCTCTTCCTCACACCCCTGAGATCAAGACCTGAGCCAAAATCAAGAGTTGGTCACACAACTGACTGAGCCATTCATTTTTAGCTTTAAGTGGCTAATGAAAAACTTCCAGATATGCTCATTCAATGAAAATCTGGATTGAGAGTAAAGGCAAGCAGCATCAAAATGGATGAAAGGTTGAAAGTAGCCTACTAACCTTGAAATTCATATTTTGGCTTAAAAAAATAAACTCGTCCCCTTATTTTTTTCATGCTTTATTATACTTTGAAAATGATCGGGGGCACCTAGGTGGCTCATTCATTAGCATCTGCCTTTGGCTCAGGTCCTGGTCCCAGGGTCCTGGGATCAAGCCCCACATCGGGCTCCTTGCTCAGCAGGAAGCCTGCTTCTCCCTCTATCCCTGCTTGTGTGCTTGCATTATCTCACTCAAATAAATAAAATCTTTAAAACAAAAAAATGATCAATTAATTGAAGATGTTGAATATATTTTCTTTGTGAAGAAGCACCCAATCCACTCTAATACTTATAATTCAATGAATACATTATAAAAAAAAAAAAAAAACTAGAAAATCCAGGTTGCCAAAAATAAGAAAATGGCAATGACTGTAATTCTATTCATTATCCTGAGATAATTACCGTTTGTATATTTGCATGACCTTTCAGATTTTTCTACATACTTGTAGACATCTATGTATCACATAAAATTTATTTAAATGGATATAAATTTGGCTCTCATTATTCTCTGGAGTTAAGTTCTTTAAAGTCCCCACAAACAGTGCATTAGAGAATATTTAACCATTGCTCATAGAGGAAATACAGGCTTGGGTTCCTATGAACCTCTGACTGCAACTGATGGGTACATGATCTTGTTTTATATATGTTTGTGTATAAAGACCACTTATTTAATTGGTTCACTAACCTTGAACTCCTGGCAGACAGCCTACAGCTCTGCCTGAACAAAGCTTATCTAACATACATATTTTCTCCATAAGACCTATAAGAGCCTTCTTGCACTTAGGAGCGACACTACTTCAGCCATTTGTTTATTTATTTATTTTTAAAAGATTATTTGTTTATTTGACAGAGATCACAAGTAAGCAGAGAAGCAGGGAGAGAGAGGGGGGAAGCAGGCTTTCCACTGAGCAGAGAGCTTGATTCCGGGCTTGATCCCAGGACCTGAGGTCATGACCTGAGCCAAAGGCAGAGGCTTAACCCACTGAGCCATCCAGGCGCCCCTACTTCAGCCATTTAAACAGTGAAATCATCAACAAAGTACATGAAAATGTGAAAAACATGGTACCAAATAGACTGCAAAAAGGACTTGTTTCCAGTATGAGCTCAAACAAGAAGGCAGAGTAATGGGGCGCCTGGGTGGTTCAGTGGATTAAGCCTCTGCCTTCAGCTTGGGTCATGATCCCACAGTCCTGGGATTGAGCCCCGCATCGGGCTCTCTGCCCGGGGGGAGCCTGCTTCCTCTTCTCTCTCTGCCTGCCTCCCTGCCTACTTGTGATCTCTGCCTGTCAAATAAATAAATCTTAAAAAAAAAAAAAAAAAGACATGGCGCCTGGGTGGCTCAGCGGGTTAAGCCTCTGCCTTTGGCTGGGATCATAATACTGGGGTCCTGGGATCGAGCCCAGCATGAGGCTCTCTGCTCGGTGGGGACACTGCTTCATGCTCTTTCTCTGTCTGCCTTTCTGCCTGCTTGTGATCTCTCTCTGTGTCAAGTAAATAAATAAATAATCTTTTTAAAAAAAAAAAGAAGGCAGAGTAATTCCTTGTCCCACCTCAGCTGGGGGACTGCACATCAGGAAGGAACCTCCTGTTTTTGGCATGTCTGCGAATGGCTGTGAAATCACCGTGAGGACTGATTTGGGGACTGTTAGTAAATTTTAGAAAGTAGGCAGATTCACAAATATGGAATCTGCAAGTAAGGAGGATTGACTGTACGTGTGCTGAGTCGATCATGCTGTTCTATGGCTGGCACTGTCTTCTCTCTTCTTCTCTTTTCTCCTCCTCCTCTTCCTTTTTTTTTTTTTTTCCTAAGCTTTATTTTAGAGAAAGAGGAAGAGAGAGAGCACACATGTGTGAGCCCAGGAGAGGGGCAGAGGGAAAGAACCTCGAATACTCCCCACTGAGCACAGAGCCCAATGTGGGGCTCGGTCCCACGACCCTGAGATCATGACCTGAGCCAAAAATCAAGAGTGGACAGTTAACCCACTGAGCCACCCAGGTGCCCCACAGCTGGCACTTTCTTCTTGATAGGTGATCTTCCACATCACCACTTCTACATGGTCGTTTGCAATGGGTTGATAAATATTTTACTGTGTGAATGCAGAACACGGACTTCCACAATCTGATTCATTTCCTGTGGCTGCTGCAACAGATTACTGTAAGCTCTGTAACTTGAAAACACAGAAATTTATCATCTCACAGTTCTGGGGGCCAGAAGTCCAAAATCCGGATCACTGGGCTAAAATCACAGTATTGGCAGGGTCATGCTCCCTCCTGGGATTCTAGGGGAGAAGCCACTCCTTGTGTCTTCCAGCTTCTGGGGGCTGCTGGCCTTCCTTGGCTTGTGACCACATCATCCCTGTCTTCAGAGCTGGGATCTTCAGATCTCTCCCTGCTCCGTCTTGATGTGCTCTCCTTCTCCGTGTGCCCAATCTCTCTCTTCCCTTTCTCTGAGAAGGACGCCAGAGATCACTTTTAGGGCCCACACTGATAATGCAGGACCCCAGTGGAAGAGAGATAGTATGCAAATCACGTTTGCCTGCCAGCCTAGAGACGGCTTTTAGCAAGAAGGGAGCTGGGGCGAGGGTGGCTTCCGGGGCTTCCTCCTTGGAGGGTCAGCTCAAGATGGTGGTTGCAAGGGTCAAAAGATCTGGGGCAAGCTATCCTGCCTCAAAAGAAGCTCCAGGCCAGAGGGTTTCAACCTCTTATATTTCCAGCAAAGCTTGGAAACTTAACACAGTTTATGTGCTGGTAAATATTCTCTTAAGGGAGCCATATCGCCTCGTTGTAACACCCACTTTTGGGTTCATGTTCTTGCTGTGCCACCAGGCCCATATTCCAGTCTCAGTCCTAGATTATATAATAACATACCACTGCCACATAATGAGTTTATTTTGTGCAAGCATTTATTTCTGTATGCAAGGCCTGGGGTGGGGACCAGAGTGCAGCAAGCCTGGTCAAGGCCAGCCACTCTCCTGGCATTTCAGGGCAGGGGCTGGGGCTTCAAAGACAAGGTCCTGGGATGGTAGGAATGGAATATAGAAGAGGAGTTGCTGTGGGGGCAGGATTGGAGATTATGTTCTATATTATATAACACTTTTGTAGCTATCAAATATATAATAAAATATAACAAATAGTATATAATTAATATTATAAAGATATGATTCATACACTGACAGGGTTCAGGACACGCTGCACCAAAATCTGACACTTTGGCATATTAAGTATCGCAAAGTGAAGGAATCTTAGAAACAGAAGGTTCAAGAAGGGTTTTGTGATCTTCCCCTGAGGCAGATCATAAGACCCTCATGTGAAAAATTCCTTCTCTAGACCTGGAGGAAAGGAGCATCCTTCTCTCCAAGGATGAAGGAGAAGAATTAACAAGGAGTTTTCCAAAGAAGACCTATGAATGCCCAAAAGACACCTGAAAAAAAAGCTCAACATCACTCATCAGGGAAACGCAAATCGAAATCACACCAGTCGGAGGGGATAGTATCAAAAAGAGAAGAAATAACAAGTGTTGGTGAAGATGTGGAGAAAAGAGGACCCTTGAGGGCACCTGGGTGGCTCAGTGGGTTAAGCCTCTGCCTTCAGCTCAGGTCATGATCTCAGGGTCCTGGGATCGAGTCCCGCATCGGGCTCTGTGCTCAGCAGGGAGCCTGCTTCCTCCTCTCTCTGCCTGCCTCTCTACCTACTTGTGATCTCTCTCTCTGTCAAATAAATAAAATCTTAAAAAAAAAAAAAAAGACCCTTGAGAGCTGTTGGTAGGATTATAAATTGGTGCAATCAGTGTGGAAAACAGTATGGTGCTTCCTCAAAAAATTAAAAATAAAAATGCCATATGATCCAATAATTCCATTACTGAGTCTTCCTCTGAAGAAAAGGAAAATACAAATTCAAAAAGATGATATATGCACCCCTATGTTTATTGCAACATTATTGAAATGATTTTTTAAGAGTTTATTTGCTTTTTTTTATTAAGAGATCAAGTGCAAGTGGGGGAAGGAAGAGGGAAAAGAAGAACACGGAGCACGGAGCCCAACATGGGGTTTGATCTGATAGCCTGAGCTGAAATCAAGAGTCGACACTTAACTGACTGAGCCACCCAGGTGCCCCTGCAGCATTAGTTACAACAGCCAAGATATGGAAGCAGCTCAAGGGTCCGTCAATAGATGAATGGATGAAGAAGCGGTTCAAATATACCACAGTATGTTAGCCATAAAAAAGAAGTCTTGCCACCTGTGACAACATGAATAGACCCAGAGAGTATTACACCGAATGAAATAAGTCAAATACCATACGACATCACGTATGTGTGCAATCTAAAAAAAAAAAAAAAAAACAAATAAACAGATTCATAAATACAGAGAACGAACTAGTGATTGTCAAAGCGAAGGTGAGTGGGAGGACGGGCAAGATAGTTGAAGGGGATTATGAGGTACAAACTCCCAGTTTTTAAATAAGTCAGTCATAGGAATGGAAAGTGCAGCATAGGGAATATATACTCAATAATTTTGTAATGACATCATATGGTGATCGATGAGAACTATGCATATAGAGGAGAGCACTGAGTAATGTATAGAATTGTTATGTTATATACTTGGAACTAACACAATATCTACTATACTTCAACAACAAATTTTTTTTAACTTACCTGGTATCTTCTTTTTCCATAAGACCCTGAGTCACCCCCTGTAACTGGGACACTATTTAGGTTTCTAACTGCATCTGTATATCCCACATTGCGATTCTTTGATCCAGATAAATATTTTTGCCCTTTGGACAGGATTCTTGATTTTAATTTTAATTTTTTAAGATTTTATTTCTATTTTTTTTAGGGAAGAAGTATGTGTGAATGATGTGGAGGGGCAGAGAGATAGAATCTTAACCAGGCTCCATGTTCAGCATAGAGCCCGAAGCAGGGCTCGATCTCATGACTCTGAGAATATGACCTGAGCTGAAATCAAGAGTCGGACGCTTAACCGACTGAGCCACCCAGGCGCTCCAGGATTTCATTTTTGTATAATCTCTACACCCAGAGTCCCATGCTCTACTGACTGAGTCAGCCAGGCTCACTACATTTCTTGGAGTACGATATACGTCTCAGTATGAGATGAATATGTTGTGTATGTCCCGTACTGGTGTGTATATATATATATCTCACCCATAGCGTGTGTATACATGTGTGTCTCACCTATTTTCTTCACCAGTTTATAAAAGAATAACCTTTTAATACCAAAAGTGTTGGAGAATTATCTCAGGAAAAAACGTGTCAGGGCGCCTGTGTGGCTCAGTGGGTTAAAGCCTCTGCCTTCAGCTCAGGTCATGATCCCGGGGTCCTGGGGTCAAGCCCTACATCGGGCTCTCTGCTCGGCATGGAGCCTGCTTCCCTCTCTCTATACCTGCCTCTCTGCCTACTTGTGATCTCTTTCTCTCTCTGTCAAATAAATAAATTCTTTAAAAAAAAAGTGTCCATTTAACTCCATGAAAACCCAACCCTATCTGTCCCGTTTTGCAGCTGACTGGTAACTGATCTATCACGAACAGGTTCTGAACCTGCATTGTTCTTTGGGAATCTCTGCTTTTCATTATGGAGGACATAGGGATCTGATTTCACCATAAGTAACAGAAGGGTCTATAATAAAGATCTATAATAAAACGTTTTGGAGAATTGGTGGAGAGAAAATCTTTCTGAAGATAAGTCATTCATTCATCCATTTACTGAGTAACGATGAATGGAAGACCTACCTAAGTCAACCTCTATATTCCTTGGTGGGATCACCAAGAAGAAAAAGGGAGACTTTTTTACCCTTGAGGAGCTCACATTCTCATGATTAATAATAAAGTATGATCCATGGACACAGGTTTTAGTAGAGGATTTCAGGGGGGTCTGACTTAGCTTGCGGAAGAGGGAGCTCTGAGAGGACGTAACGTCTGAATTCTAAAGGTAGGTAGGCAATGTGGAAGAGAGGGTGAGGGGAGACGAGCCATCCGTAGAGCACAGGCAGCCAGAAGGAAGAACACATGTCTTAGAGGCAGGAATATTGATCCCTACTGGGAATTCACAAATACCTTTTAACACGTGTTCACACTGGTAAGATTTTGAACAATTTGCTCATCAATAAAAACGAAAGGGAGCTATGGGTGTTTTCCTTGCTGCTCTACCTTCATAGTTTTTATTCAATTGCAAATGTATGAATATAATCAGCTTTCCAAAAACCAGGCTTTTTCTCCCACAGTCAAGGCATAATGTGCAAAATGATTTGTCTTTGGCATCAAAACACTTTCCCCCCAAACACAAGACATGCTAAACTGAATGAGCTCATACAAAAGGGTCTCAAGAAAATGGGGAATTTTTTTTTTCAGTGTTTGTTTTACAAATGGTGAAGGTTACTTCTCCAAGCCAAACACTTTAAATTAGTTTTTCAGAATCTTCTCCCAAGGCACGTAGTACATCTTCAAATAAAGCTTTCTTCCAGAAGAAACCACATGCAACAACATTGCATATTCATATTCAAGTGAGTCTTGTGGCACAGCAGGAAGTCAGACAAATGTTCCTCTAAATAATCCTAGACCTCTTACCAAAGGCAGAGGACATGGGGTTTCAAGGCAAACCTGATCAGGAATCTGTAGTACTGATTTGTCTTTTACCAAGTAAATGCAAGGAAGTCCTCAAGTGAGAATTTGTGACTGGTTTTTAATTTTTTTTGAAAGCTATTGGGATACCTGGGTGGCTCAGTCGGTTAAGCATCTGACTCTTGATTTCAGCTCAGGTCGTGATCTTAGGGTCCTGAGATTGAGCCCCAAGTCGGGCTCTGTGCTCAGTGGGGAGTCTGCTGGAGATTCTCTCTTCCCCTCCCTATGCCCCTCCCCCCCACTGTGTGCGCACCCTCGCTCTCTAATCTGAAAAATTTTTTTTGAAAACTATTTTCAGAAAAGTTTTGAGAATATATGTTTGGACTCAGTCTTGTCTCTCCTGTGTGAATATGTTTACCATATTCACAAGCCCACTCCACGTCTGGGAAGAGGCATGCACTTGGCTGCTTCTTTATCAAGCCAAAGCCTGACCCATAGCCTTGACCTGGGTCCCAGGAGTGACACCCCCAACATGAGCCCAGGTGGTGTAGAATCAAGGCAGAATCAACATGTTAACAGGGTTTGTTTGGGGGTGAGTGACAGAAACCCATCTGAACTAGCTCAGATACTGAGAAGATTTATGGAAAGATTTCCTCACCAGTCCCTCGGACATCTGAGGGGAGGGACCTACAGGACTAGCCACACACGAATACAGCCTGTTCAAAAGGACGACGTGCCCATTTACTTCCTTTTAAAAGTTTTTTTTATTTTATATTTTTAAAGATTTTATTTGACAGAGCGACATCGCTAGAGAGGGAACACAGGCAGAGGGAGAGGGAGAAGCAGGCTTCCTGCTGAGCAGGAAGCCGGATGCCGGCTCAATTCCAGGACCCTGGGATCATGACTTGAGCCGAAGGCAGACACTTAACGACTGAGCCACCCAGGAGCCCCCAAAGCTGACTTTTTTAAATGACAGCTTTACTACATTTGATTCACATAGTATAGAATCCATCATTTTAAAAGAGGCAATACAGGGGCACCTGGGTCGCTCAGTTGGTTAAGCGACTGCCTTCAGCTTGGGTCATGATCCTGGAGTTCTGGGATCGAATCCCACATCGGGCTCCCGGCTCCACGGGGAGTCTGCTTCTCCCTCTGACCTCCCCTCTCATGCTCTCTCACTCTGTCCCTCTCTCAAATAAGTAAATAAAATTAATAAAAGAGACAATACATTTGTTTTCAGTATGTTGGGAGAATAATGAAGCCATGACTGTCTGCTTTTAGAACATCTCATCACTCCAAATATAACCCATACCCATACCTCATCACTCTTCAACCTCTTCTTCCCTGGCAGTTGCAAATCTTTTTTTTTTTTTTTTTTTTAATTTATTTATTTGTCAGAGAGAGAGGGAGAAAGAGCGAGCGAGCACAGGCAGACAGGCGCCCCCACTCTGCCCATTTTTAAACAGATTTTTTTTTTTTTTTGGTGTTGAGTTTCATGAGTTCTTTATATATTTTAGATATTAACCCTTTATTAGATCTATCATTTACAAATATCTTCTCCCATTCAATAAGTTGCCTTTTCATTTTATTGATGGTTTCCTACATTGTGCAAAAGATTTTTATTTTGGTTTAGTGTTAATTGTTTGTTTTTGCTTTTGTTCTCCTTGCCTGAGGGGACATATTTATAAAAATGTTGCAGTGGCCATTATCAAAGAAATCACTGTGCATGTTTTGTTTTACAAGTATTATACTTTCAGGTCTCACACTTAAGTCTTTAATCTATCTTCAGTTTATTTTTGTGTATGGTGTAAGAAAGTGGTCCACTTTCATTCTTTGGCAGATGGCCGTCTAGTTTTCCCACATCATTTATTGAAAGGACTGTCTTTTCCCCATTGTAGATTCTTGACTCCTTTGCTGGAGATTAATTAACCACCGAGCTGTGGGTTTATTTCCAGCCTCTCTGTCCTGTTCTGATGACGTATTGGTCTATTGTTGTACAGTACCACATTGTCTTCGTAGCTCATCTTGAAATCTGGGATTCTGATTCCACCAGCTTTGTTCTTTCTCAAGATTACTTTGACTCTTGTAGGTCTTTTGTGGTTCCATACAATTTTAGGGTTTTTTTGTTTTAGTTCTGTAAAAATGCTATTGGTATTTTGATAGGGATTGTATGGAATCTATAGAGTGTTTTGGGTAGTGTGACATTTTAACGATACTAACCCTGGCAGTCCTTGAGTACATCTTCTCACTTGTGTCGTCTTCGGTCTCTCTCACCAGGGTCTTATAGTTTTCAGAGTACAGGTCTTTTACCTCCTTGGTTAAATTTATAATAAATGCATTATTTATTTATATGAATATTTTTATATAAATATTATTTATATAAATGTGTTATTATTTATAATGTATTTTTTGGGTGAAATTGAAGTGAGATTGTTTTCTTAGTTTCTTTTTCTGCTACTTTGTTATTAATATGGAAATAGAATAAGTTGCTGTATCTGGCAAATTTATTGAACTCATTTATTAGATCGAATAGCTTTTAAGCAGATTCCTTAGATTTCTCTGTGTACAGTATCCTGTCTTCTACAAACAGTGTTAGTTTTACTTCTCCTTTACCAGTTTGGATGTTTTACTTTTTTATTCTTTTTTTTTTTTTTTTTTTGGTCTGATTGTTGCAACTAGCATTTCTTGGTACCATGTTGAATAAAAATGGTGAGAGTGGACATTTTTGTCTTCTTCCTGATCTTAGAGGAAAAGTTCTCATTTTATACTGATTGAGTATGCTGTTAACAGTGGGTTTTTCATATATGGCCTTTATTATGTGGAAGTATATTCCTTCTAAACCTACTTTGCTGAGAGTTTTTATCATGAACAGATGGCATATTTTGTCAAATACTTTTTCTGTATCTATGAGATGATAATATTGTTTTTATCCTTCCTCTTGTTAATGTGATGATTGATCATTGATTTGTGATTTTTTTTTAAGATTTTATTTATTTGACAGACAGAAATCACAAGTAGGCAGAGACGCAGGCAGAGAGAGAGTGAAAGGGGAAGCAGGCTCCCTGCTGAGCAGAGAGCCCGATGCGGGGCTGGATCCCAGGACCCTGAAATCATGACCTGAGCCGAAGGCAGAGGGTTAACCCACTGAGCCACCCAGGCACCCTAATTTGTGAATATTGAGCCACCCTCACATCCTGGAGATAAATCCCACTTGGTCATGGTGAATGATCCCTTAATGTATTGCTAAATGTGGTTTGCTAGTATTTTTGGGGGATTTCTGCATCTATATGCATCAGGGATGTTGGCCTGTAGTTTTCTTTTCATTGTGATATCTTCGTCTGGTTTTGGTATCACGGTAATACTAACCTTGTAGTATGCTGTACAGTGAATTCAGAAGTTTTTTTTTCCTCTTCTATTGTTTGGAATAGTTTGATAAGAATAGGAATTAACTCTCTAATCTTCTCTTATTTTGTTTGTTGGGAGTCTTTTTAAAATTACTAATTACTAGTAATCAGTAATCATTACTAGTAATCCATCTGTTCAAATTTTCTATTTCTCCTTGATTCAGTTTTGGAAGATTGTATGTTCCTAGGAAATTATCCATTTCTTCTAGGTTGTCCAGTTTGTTGGTAGATAGCTTTTCCTGGCATTCTCCTGTAATTCTTTGTATTTCTGTGGTGTCCTTTGTTATTTCTCTACTGTCATTTCTGATTTTATTTATTTGGGTCTTCTCTCTTTTTTTCTTGAGGAGTTTGGCTAAAAGTTTATCAATTTTGTTTATCTTAAAAAAATAGATCTTAGTTTCTTTGATCTTATGAGGTTTTGTTTTGTCTGTATTTTACTTCTTTCTGCTCTAATCTTTATTATTTCCTTTGTTCTACTAACTCTGGGTTTTGTTCTTCTACTTCCTTCAGATTTAAGGTTAGATTGTTCATTTAAGACTCTTTTTATTGTTTCTTAGGTATTGCTATAAACTTCTCAGTTAGAACTGCTTTTGCTGCATCCCAAATTTAGGACTATTGTGTTTCATTTTCATTTGTTTCTGTGTTTGTTTGTTTGTTTTTTAATTTATTTATTTGTCAGGGAGAGGGGGAGAGAGAGCGAGTGAGCACAGGCAGACAGTGGCAGGCAAAGGCAGAGGGAGAAGCAGGCTCCCTGCCGAGCAAGGAGCCTGATGTGGGACTCGATCCCAGGACGCCGGGATCATGACCTGAGCCGAAGGCAGCCGCTCAACCAACCGAGCCACCCAGGCATCCCTGTTTCTGTGTATTTTTTAATTTCCTCTTTGATTTCTTCATTGATCCATTGGTTGCTAGGTAGCATGTTGTTTAGCCTCCACAAATTTGTGGGTTTTTTCCCAGGGTATTTTTCTTGTAATTGATTTAGTTTCATATTGTGGTGAAAATAGATACTTGATATGATTTCAACCTTTTAAAAATTCATTGAGACTTTTTGGGGCACCTGGGTGGCTCAGTTGTTGGGTGTTTGCCTTTGGCTGTGGTCATGATCCTCGGGTCCTGGGATCGAGCCCCACGTCGGGCTCCCTACTCAGTGGGAAGCCTGCTTCGCCTTCTCCCACTCCCCTGCTTGTATTCCCTCTCTCATTGTCTCTCTCTGTCAAATAAATAAATAAAATCTTAAAAAAAAATTCATTGAGACCTGTTCTATCCTGGAGAATGTTTCACATGCACTTGAAAAGCGTGTGTAGTCTGCTGTTTGGGGATGGAATGTTTCTGTATCCTCAGGTTCCTGTGCTCTAATGTGTTGTTGTTCAAAGGCACTGTTTCCTTATTGACTTTCTTTTTGGATAAACTATCTGTTTATGTAAGTGGGATATTAAAGTCCCTTTTATTATTGTAGTGCTGTTTCTCTTTTTATGTCTGTTAATATTTGTTTTACTTATTTAGATGCTCCTGTGTTGGGTGCATTGACATTTATAATAGTTATGCAGTCTTGTTGGATTCATTCCTTTATCATTATGTACAGTAGGGTCCTTCTTTGTCTCTTGCTGTAGTCTATGTTTTAAAGCCCATTTTGTCTGATCTAAGTATTACTACCCTGGCTCTTTTTCTTCATCTTCCTTTTGCATGGAATATCTTTTGGCATCCCTTTGACTGTTTCAGTCTTATGTGTCTTTAGGTCTGAATTGAGTCTCCTGTAGGCACCATATATACGGGTCTAGTCTTAGTCATCCTATGTCTTTTGATTGGAGCACTTAGATAATTTACATTTAAAGTAATTATTTTGTCTAAGATTTTATTTATTTATTTGAGAGAGAGAGAGAGACAGAGAGACAGCATGAGAGGGGAGAAGATCAGAGGGAGAAGCAAACTCCCCAAGAAGCCGGGAGCCTGATGCGGGACTCGATCCCGGGTCTCCGGGATCATGACCTGAGTTGAAGGCAGTCACTTAAGCAACTGAGCCACCCAGGTGCCCCTAAAATATTTATTGATAGGTATATGCTTATTGTCATTTGTTAATTATTTTCCAGTTGTTTTCATAGTTCTTCTCTGTTCCTTTCTTCTTCTCTTGCTCTAGTCCCTTGTGGTTCGATGGCCTTCTTTAGTGTTGTAGTTAAATTTCTCTTTATTTCTGTGTATCTATTATAGGGTTTTGATCTGTGGTTACCTTTGAGTTAAATATAACATTCTATGTGTATAGCAGTTTCTGTTAAGTTGATGGTCACTTAAGTTTGAACACATTCTAAAAACACCACATTTTTATCTTTCCACTCCATATTTATATATATGATGTCATATTTCACATTTTTAAAATGTGTATCTCTAATTTTTATAGATGTAATTGATTTTATTATTTTTTTGTTTTAATCCACCCTGGCTTTATAAGTGAGTAATTTGCTACCTTTATTATATGTTTGCTTTTACTTGTAAAAATGTTTTCCTTTCATCATTTTCTTACTTCTAGTTATGGTCTTTTCTTTCTATTTAAAGAGTCCCCTTTAACATTTCTTATAAGGCCAGTTAAGTTATGATGAACTTCTTTTTTTTAAATTTAATTTAATTTTATTTATTTGACAAGAAGGATAGAGAGCACAAGCAAGGGGAGTGGCAGGCAGAGGGAGAGGGAGAAGCAGGCTCCCAGAGGAGCAGGGAACCCTAGTGGGGCTCAATCCCAGAACTATGGCATCACGACCTGAGCTGAAAGCAGTTGCTCAACCATCTAAGCCACCCAGGCTCCCCCGTGGTGAACTTCTTAATTTTTGTTTGTCTTGGAAACTCTTTTTTTTTTTTTTTTAATTTCTTTTCAGCGTAACAGAGTTCATAGTTTTACACCACACCCAGTGCTCCATGCAATGCGTGCCCTCCACAATACCCACCACCTGGCTCCCCCAACCTCCCACCACCCGCCCCTTCAAAACCCTCAGGTTGTTTTTCAGAGTCCATAGTCTCTCATGGTTCATCTCCCCCCGAATTTCCCTCAACTCCCTTCTCCTCTCCATCTCCCCATGTCCTCCGTGTTATTTGTTATGCTCCGCAAATAAGTGAAACCATATGATAATTGACTCTCTCTGCTTGACTTATTTCACTCAGCATAATCTCTTCCAGTCCCGTCCATGTTGCTACAAAAGTCGGGTATTCATCCTTTCTGATGGAGGCATAATACTCCAT
>PISX010016124.1:0-47366 GCA_004024625.1 Mellivora capensis
CCACATCCTCTCCAACACACGTTGTTTCCTGTCTTGCTAATTTTGGCCATTCTAACTGGTGTGAGGTGGTATCTCAATGTGGTTTTAATTTGAATCTCCCTGATGGCTAGTGATGATGAACATTTTTTCATGTGTCTGATAGCCATTTGTATGTCTTCATTGGAGAAGTGTCTGTTCATATCTTCTGCCCATATTTTGATATGATTATCTGTTTTGCATGTATTGAGTTTGAGAAGTTCTTTATAGATCCTGGATATCAACCTTTTGTCTGTATTGTCATTTGCAAATATCTTCTTCCATTCCGTGGGTTGCCTCTTTGTTTTGTTGACTGTCTCCTTTGCTGTGCAGAAGCTTTTGATCTTGATGAAGTCCCAAAAATTCATTTTTGCTTTTGTTTCCTTTGCCTTTGGTGACATATCTTGAAAGAAGTTGCTGTGGTTGATATCAAAGAGCTTACTGCCTATGTTCTCCTCTAGGATTCTGATGTTAGTTATTTGTTGATCTTGCTCTATGAAACATTAATTATCCCCTACATGTCAAAATAATGATAAGATAAAATAATTATTTTTTAAAAGATCTATTTTTTTTGAGTGGCTAGTGCACAAGCAGGGTAGGGGCAGAGGAATTGGGAGAGAATCTCAAGCAGACTCCCCATTGAGTATGGAGCCCAAAGCCTGGCTCAGTCTCACACCCAGAGATCATGACCAGAGCTGAAACTGAGTCTGATGTTTAACTGACTGAGCCATCCAAGTGCCCCCAAATTATTATTGATATCATACTAAAAATATGCAAACTGTTGTTTAAAAAATAAGCTAGGGACCTTATACAATAAAAGTTCTTTTCTCATTATGCAGTGTAAGAATTTGCAGTCAAGCAACTTTAGGAAAGGTTCTACTTCCACTTCAAATTCCTGACCCCCTGTAGAGCCAAGCTGATCAGGATACCGAAAAGTAGAGCCTCATTCAACTCTTCTGAACAGATAGCTTTTTCCAAAATTTAGGCACAAAGCCTCAAATTACTGTTCAGAAATATGAAAAAGATAAGCTGATTGTATGCCCAGGATGAAGAGAGGACAAATATTGAAAGTGGAGCTACCTCTGCCATGCATAAAAAACATGTATCTAAAAGCTCATTTGCTACAATATTAGTGATCATTTTTATTGGCTGCTAGGTTTATAGATGAGTTTTATTTTATTTTTAGGCATTTTGGTATTCTGTAAACATTCCACAGTTAATGCTTATTACTTTTGTTACTAAATACAAATCCATCTCTCTCCTCTTTCCTCCCTCTCCCTCCTCTTTTCATACTCCTGCTTTTCTCCTCCTTTTGGTTCTTCACCCTTTTTGTCCCCCTCTTCTTCTTCCTCTCCTCCAATCTTCTCATGCTCTCTCTTTCTCTGCAGGAGAAATAGATTTCTCCAACCCTTTTCCTCCAACCCTCTCATGTTCTCTCTTTCTCTGCAGGAGAAATAGATTTTCCTTCTTTTCTTAATTCACCTTTAGCTAATAGCCTTTTTTTTTTTTTTTAACTTTGTGGCATTTTGGAACTTTTCTTCAGTCTTGTACTGGAATCCCTTTTCTTGACTTACAGTAGAAACTGCAATTTTTTTTTTTTAACATTCCAGAAAGTGATAGGAAAAAAAAAGACTCTTCATTCACAATTAGCTCTTAAGCTGAACCATCTTTCACTTGAAGTTGCTAATTGACATTCAGACATATTGGACTTACTGTCATTGAACTTGTTCTCAGTTCAGTTCTTCTTTGTCAGTTCAATTTACTCTCTAGTCTATAAATTTTCTGTTGAAACTTAACTTACTCTGTATGTGCACTAGTGGGTCATGAGCTCCTTGAAAACAAAAATAATATCTATTTCACTGTGTATATACTCAGTGGCTAACTGAGGCACCTCTGTAAAACACACACACACACACACACACACACAGGAATTATTAAATCATAGAGAATATAGCAGTCATTTCCTATATCTTTGTTTGATAAATGAATAAATAAAAAACATGCATTTATTACTTAAATCATCTTTACATATGAAAATAATAACTTTTTATTTTAACTGATAAGCTAAATACTGAAAAGGCCATATATAAATCTTATATCTTTTTTGTCACATCTGAATTTCATGCAAAATTGCTACAAATGTACACTATTATATTAATAATGAAAGTTTCATACATCACAGTGAGTTGTCCTTACAACTAAAGTCTTAAGGATGCATAGGTTCTTATTTTTTATCTGACTGTATTTTTTATCTGACTTTTATTAAATACCTCAATATAGTCTTTGAGATTCTTTTTTTTTTTTCCATCTAACTAGAGATGTGATGAGTCAAATAACAGCCTATGAGTTCAGAAAGGGCTTCTACTTTCTTCACATATGTATTTAATATTCTGGTGCTCTTATATTTATTTATTATTTATCTCTCATATTTTGACAGAAAAGGAGCTTTCATACAACAGAACTTAATTTAAAAAATTATAATTATACTTTTGCATAAAAATCATAAGTATATATTTTAAAAAGAGCTGCTACTAAAGATTAAAGAAAAGTGTTGAAACTACACAATCATTTTAACTTGATATTGTTTGTTTAAACTCAATGATGACAAGTTATTTTACTGAACTTTTATTTTCTAATAATTTAATTTTTTGTTTTTGTTTTTGATGAGTTATACACATTTCTCAATAAGAATTCTGATAAAATCATGTTGAAAATAATATATACTAACAATTAAAAAAAGAGGAAAGAATAAAATCTCTAATTTACTACTTGTTTTTATATCTGTAAATGGTGTTTTTGTTTTAGATATTAATTCAAACTTTCATATTAAGATAAATAACTAATATGTGTCACTCTTATAATGCATTTCCTTTTTTTTTCTAAATGTACATAAGGGCATTTAATCTTTCGTGTGGAAAATAAATTAGCCATTGCATCGCTATTATGTCACTGGTTCTGTGACTTTTGAATCCTGTTAATTATTTATGTCATTTATTTTGTCTATTAAATAAAAGTTTTCTTTTTGAATTATAAATACCTTATAAGTTGTATCTTCAGGATAAATAAGTAACTTACATGTTACCTATCAAATGTATTCAAAATAAATAACATAGATGCAAAATTTTCAATAAAATATTAGTAAGCTGAATTTAACAGTACATCAAAAAGATTATGCACCAAGACCCAGTGGGATTTATTCTTGGAATAAAAGATTGATTTAATATATGCAAACCAATCCCTGGGATATACCACAATAACCAAATAAAAGATCAAAATAATATCTTAATAAATGCAGAAAAGGCATTTAAAATGTTCAGTGTAAATATCTGATGAAAACTCTCAACAAAATAGCTATAAAGGGAAACACCCTCTACACAATGAGACCACTGCTAAAAAAACCTAACATCATAATCAGTGAAGAAAAAGGGAAAGCTTTTTCCTCTAAAATATTGTACAAGGCAAGAATGTCCACCCTCCCCACTTCTATTTAACAGAGTACTGGAAGTACTAACACAAACAAGCAGATGAGAAAGAACAAAATAAGAAATAGAAGGCATTCAAATTGGAAAGGAAGAAGTAAAAATATCTGTTTGATGGTGACATAATCCAATATGTAGAAGACCCTACACATGCAAAAAAAAAAAAAAAAAGTACACACACAAAAAAACTGTTGTAACTTGGGGCACCTGGGTGGCTCAGTGGGTTAAAGCCTCTGCTTTCTTCTTAGGTCATGATCCCAGGGTCCTGGGATCAAGCCCTGCATTGGGCTATCTGCTCAGCAGGGAGTCTGCTTCCTACTCTCTCTCTGCCTATCTCTCAGCCTACTTGTGATCTCTGTCAAATAAATAAATAAAATCTTAAAAAAAAAAAAAACTATTGTAACTAATAAACAAATTCAGTACAGTTGTTGGATACAAAATCAACCTACAAAAATCAGTTGTATTTTTTTACATCAACAAAAGGAAATCAATAAAGCAATTTCTAACTGAACCAAGTACAGCATTTTTTAAAATTAGTTGATTATAAGCAGTTACATACTTCCTTATTCCTTCTTAACTCTCACTGCTTCATTTGACTAACTTTAAAAATAAGAATAATTCCATTTATGAAAGTATCAAAAAATAAGTAGGAATAAACAACTAAGAAGGTGAAAGATGTACATGGAAAACTATAAAATATTGATGAAAGAAATTGAAGAAGATACAAATGAATGGAAAGATGTCCCATGTTCATGGACTTGAAGAATTAATATTGTTAAAATACCATACTACTCAAAGTGATAGATTCAACTTAATTCCTATCAAAATTCCAATAGCATTTTTCACAGAAATGGTAAAGCCAACTCTGAAATGTATATGGGACCATGAAAGATCCAGAGTAGTCAAAGAATCCTGAGAAAGAACAAAGCTAGAATAATTGTGCTTCCATTTGCTACTAATTTTATAACAATGTCTAAATATGGATAATAGTAAGCATGCTAATTGCAAGAAAGCTGAGTTAGATGTTAGGGCTAGGTTACTTTTAAAAGGAACCCTCTGCGTCTATTCCTTTACCACTACTGTCTTGGTAGATCTTTTTTTAGTCATTTTCTACTTTGACTTCTGTTCTCTAAAATCTCTTTTTATTGGAGATAATTAGCTATGAGCAATTACAAGTTTTCTGCATTTTCTTTCAGTTTTTCCTACCTCTAGTGCATTTTAGAGAGGGTCAGACTATATAGTTTGAGTGATGTCTTTCCACATTTGGTAATATTAATATGATTTTATGCAAAGCAAGATCCAGTCATTCACACAATCTGTTCTAGAAAGAATTTCTGCCATGATCACCTTTTTCTTTTTTCAACACTACTGAATTTACTGAAAGTCTTAGAAACTTGCATGTCCTTTTATTGTTATCATTCCAATTTAGATTTCAAGGCAAGTTTTTTTTTTTTTTAAGCAAAGATATATTTATTTTAGAGAAAGAAAGCACATGTGAGTGGGAGGAAGGGCAGATGAAGACAAAAGAATCCCCGAGCAGACTCCCACCAAGCTTGGAACTCAGTGGGGGCCTTGATCCCAACACCACAAGACAAGGACCAAGCCCTGACCAAGATTTGGGCGCTCAACTGACTGAGTTGCCCTGGCGCCTCTCAAGATAGTCTTATAAACCCTAATCTCATTTTCCACTGAGCAAGGCTTATGCTGCCCCACCCTACATCCATCTGTCTATCCATCCAAATTGAGGTAAGTTATTTGGTTAAAAATAATGATACAATATTATTTTTTTAAAAGATTTTTTAAATTTTATTTTTAAGCAATCTCCACACCCAACATGGGGCTCTAACTCACAGCCTCGTGATCTAGAATTGCATGGTCTACCAACTGAGCCAGCTGAGAACCCCAATAATGCAATATTCATATTCAGCCAAGCACTTCTTACATATTTTTCTGTTTTTGAAGAAAAGTTTGAGTGTATAACCTGCTGAGAGAAGAGATCACAATTCAGTGATATTAATTAATGTTTCCAGGAGGATTGTGAGCTATTTCAATCAATTACTCATTTAATTTAAATAATGCTATAATAACCATAAACGAGCTAATATCCAACTGAGTAGAAACATGTAAATACTGTTAGAATACCAAAAGGGTGTTGTTAAAAAGCTCTCAAATAAGAGAGAAGCTTTACTTTTTAAGTGTAAAAAAACCACTTTGCCAGTTTCAAAAAACACAGTTTTAATACCCAGTGGACACTTTGAGGGCATTACGTACTAGAAAAGAAAACAAAAACTTTCATTGAGAACAAATGTCAACAGAGAAACAATTTACTCTTGTGCTTATCTCAGTGGGCAAATGCCAGCAGTTACACACAATAAATATGCTTATCTCAAAACACTCTGGCAGCTTTCTTAGGGAAATAATAAGAGCATTTTGGGTAAGAAAATGTTTTATTATATAGAAATAGCCTGCACAGCATGGGACATTAAGTATCTGATTGACTTGAGAAAACTAATATTTTCTATTGTTACAATCAGCCACCTCCCCAGCAATACCCTGATTCTACATTGTCATTCTCTGCCTGTTTCATCCATTTCTCTTCTAATTTTCATCTTCTCTTCACAAAAATTTGTTAAAATCTGTATTTCAACAGTGACGACCCAAGCCCCCATTCTCTGATCTGTTTTTCAAGCCACCATAGATTTATTTCAGTGTTAGGAAACAAATATGTGTTAAGTTCTTACTCTACTAGGTTGAATCAGAATTTCTTATAAGAGATAGATTTTTAAATTAATAATGAACACAAAACGTGTTACCATAATAACAATTCAATGTAATATACTCTTCCTTATCCATGTCATATGTGTCTGGGTCTGCCTGGCTGAACACAGCTTTGCCAAGTATGAAAACAGCTTGCTTCCCCCCACCAGTGGTTAGTGGTTTTCCTTAAAACTTTGTAAAGAGTTATAATGAAAAAAAAAGCCCATAATTTACAATTTTACAGTTTGAAGAAACATTACAGAGTGAATACAGCCAGATAAATACCACCACAAGAGGTGTAACTGCACCATCTCTCTCAGAATTCCCATTTACCCCCTCCTATTAGTGTTCCATTTATCCTTCCCCAATTTAACTGCTGCCTTGACCTCAAAGTCCATTGTTTAGTTTTAATTTTTTAAATTCATATAAATGGAAACATGTAATACATACTGTTTGTTTTTTACACCTTTTTCTTTTTCTCACTCCGCATCATGTCTGTAAGTTTTATCTGGTTTATTGGATGTGGCTGAAGCATTCATTTTCCTTGTTGCCTGGGGTTGCTGGGTCATAAAGTATGCCCACTTTTGGCAGAAACAGATACTACAAAATGTGGATCACCCTATAGATCATGAACATGTTTTGCCTTTAGTCTTACCTCAGTAAGTCATGAATCTTAAAGTGGAAATTTATAAAAACATTAAAAGGATATTCAAAGGATATGGATGTTCAAAAGAATAGCAGATATCTATTATAATTATCTTACCAAATTCTAATGTAAAAGAGTTATTTTTAATTTCAAGAATTAACTTTGCAAAGGTCATGTAGTACTGAATTGTTTGTAATAAAAAAGGATCTACTTTGTATAGAAAAGAAGGGATACACACAAAACATATATGCACACATAAGTGTAAAGCATCTTTCATTTTATATACAATAATTCAAAGAATTCATTAAAACCACAATTTTACTTTTTAATACAAAATGAAGGAGATAAAAAGATATTTGTAATCAAATGTAATTTTTATTTTACTTATTCATTACTCCCTTTATTACACATAGTGTTTCCAGGACTATCACATTTTAAGTTTAATCTGAAGGTATAATTATTGATGTTGCTCATTTATTAATGCTCACAAAATAATCTTTTTTCAGTCAAGGACATTCATGCACATTGACTTTTTTTTATATAAGATTTATAATCACATAAACTAATATTCCCTTTTTCAGCATTATCCATGACAAAATCAAATAATTTTCTTCTGAGAAAAAAATTCTAAGAAGAGTGATCACAGTTTGTATAATAAATGTAATGATGTTCCATTAAAGATTTTCAGAGGCAGCTTGAGATTCTTGTCCCTCTTTTCTCCTGGAATTTTTAGTCAAGAAAAACATTAACAAAACCAGGACAACTCTTAGAGAAACCAGGTGAATTCAAAGGCAGGTTGAAAAAGTGGATCTTGTAGCCTGTGTAACACAGGAGAATATAAACCAAGTGCGAAGTCCGACAAACACGTCCCTTCATGTGTTCAAGTTACACGGTAAAAGCAGCTGACTCTTCCTCTCAGGATTTTAAGAAAGCAACTATTGAATGCTTCCAAAGACCAAGTCTACAAGAGGAACAATCAGTTATGTGGGATCTAAGGATTTGTGCAGATATGTATTCTCATTTCTCTTGGGTAAATAGCCAGACGTGAGATAATCAAGTATATTATGCTCATCTTTATTAGAAACCACCAACCTAAGTGGTTACGTTTGACTTTCTTACCAACTGCACAAGCTTACTAGCATCCGTTGTTTTAATGTTAGCCCTTGCAGTGGTGTGTAAGAGTACGACATTGTTTCAATTTTTGCTTCTCTAATGACTAATGATTTTGAGCATTTTTCATCATCTTTTGGCCAACTGTAAATCTTCTTTGGTGATGTGTAAGAGATGTAGGCATTTCTTATATATTCTGGATATAGGTCTTTAATCAAACATAAGTGTGTAATTATTTCCTTCTCATTGTAAAAGTGTACTAGTATAAGACCTTCCCCTTCTCAGAAATTTGTTTTTGTTTGGTTTGCTTCTGTTTTTGTTTTTTCTGTCCTCATACTTTATTGGCCGCTTCTGGGCCTATGCCCAGCTAGGTGGGCTCCTGAAAGGGGGTCACCATTCACCAGCTCCCAGCAGGGAGAATGAGAAGGCTTTGGCCTAGCCCTCCAGGGTCATGGATTATGGAGTTTAAAGGGGAGGGTCTGGCCTTTCTTGGGTCAGCATGAGGTATCCAGGCAGGGATGTAGATGTTACCAACAGCCCAAGCTTTCCACCTATCTGCCAGCCTCCTTGTGTTTGGAGAAGTATTCTATTCCGTGCTGTTGTCCATGTTGGGCTTGACTGTGTTGTCGCCTGGCTTCCAGTCAGCGGCTTCCAGCCAGTGGGACAGACTCCCCCATCCTCATGTGTGTACTGGAAGGCCTGGACCAGCCTCAGAGCTTCGTCCCCCGAGCACCCTATAGGCAAATCCCTTACAGTGATCTGGCGAAGGGCACCCTTGCCATAGATGATAAAGACGTCCCTGCAGACAATGCCTTCATCTTCTTTCAGCTGGGACAGGCTTCTGGTACATCAGCCAGCAGGGGGACGTTCAGAGAGCCCAAACCTCTTTCCTTCCTTGGAGTGCTGATCCAAGCTGGATGGGTGATCCGGGAGTCTACAGAGACCCCCAGTAGCACACAGCCTGGCTTGGCAAAGTCCTTGGCATGCTCACTGGAAGGCATGATCTCCAGAGGGCAGACAAAGGTGAAGTCCCGCTGGTAAAAAAGAAGACCGAGTATTCCTCTCTGTAGTCACAAAACTTCCCCTCCTGGAAGGTGGCCTGGTTAGTTCTGGGCAGGCTTTCCCAAGTGTGCTTTGCTGGGAAGTCATAACTGAAAGCTGCCTGAGCAAGAGCAGGACACACGTTATGGCAGACTCACGGACGGTCTCCTCCGTGCCCCCTTCTTGGAATTGCTGTAATGCTACTACAATTTCTCCTTTCTTTATAATTATTTAAAATATGTTAATTTAAATTTAAGCCTAAATTCCAGATCAATGAATACCTTTGTGTAAATATTACAAAACGGCTTTTTTAGATAACTGGTTTTGTGTTGCATTCGATTAAAATCCATGTGCTGAGATTTTTAAATGGCATATACATACATAGGATTATTCTCAGCTGCTTTGTTGCAAACCTGAATTTCTCTCTAGACATGCCTGAACCGTGCTGCTGATTCATGGCCAGTAAAAAATTACATGTGCTGTTTAATGACTAAAATAATTCTGTGGTAAGGTTTGAAACATATCATGGGCCAGCCTGTATCCAGTTTATAAGTACACACACATACACAAACATCCATATATAATATACATTTCAGACTTAGAGTTTCTGTTATCTTTTAGTTGTTTGAGTTAACTTTTAGTTTTAGTTTTTGAGTCATTGAGTCAGATCATGTAGCCAAGCTTGGACAGTAAAACCAGATAGCATACACAATACCCATTCTCAGATGAGACTGTAGCTTCTGAGACCAGCGTAACGGATATCTAGCTTGGTGCTTTATGGCCCATAGATAAAGAGTGTTCTGTGCCAATGAGGTGACAATTTGAAAGCTGTTTTTGAATGTCTCACTCTTGCCTGATAATTGCCTGTGCTTTTCTCCTCCTACTGAATAAATATCCTTCACATTTATGTCCACTCTGTAGAGCTTTAGAAATCCTTCCAGTAATTCAAGAAAGCAAAATTATTGCACATGGCATAGCATATTACCATATTTTTGTGTGTTTGGTGCATAATTATTTGTTGAACAAGACAATTCCAATTAAGGTTGGAATCCAATTGAAAATTAGGTTATACTTGATAACATATTCAGTCATATAGAGGAAATTATTAAATATGCTATTTTATGTGATTTTCCTTATTTTTCTGTATGTCCAATAATATTCTATGAAAAAAATCATAAGGGTATTTTAATCCTACATATTTTACTTTAATTTTAAACACTGATTAATATCAATAATAGATATTCATAAAATATGAACAATAGTTAAATGATAGTTAATTGTCAAATAAGCTTTTTGATAATTTTCTAATAGAAGTTTTTAATTATAGTAATAAAATTATTCAGAAATCAAATGTATCATGGCTTGCATCTTCACATGATTGTTTTTCCTCTCAGTCCTTAATTTTCCTTAATTTTATTATGTTCACAAAGTAAAGATTCTGCGCTAGTTACCATCCAGACAAAACAAAGGAAAGCACCAGTGAAGTCGGTTCCATTAAAAAGATATAGAATGTTTGGTGTCCCCAATTGGTCAGTCATTGCCCACAGAATATAGTGGATGAGTGGTTGGTTTTTGGAGACCTAAAGATTTGTGCTTGAACCCATTCTGGCTCAGGTGACATGTTCTGTGACTTTGGACAAATTACCAGACTATCCAAATCCAGTGTTTCCCATATATAAGATGGTAATAATTTTACTTGAAGGGATTACAGGATATAAAACATACATATTGGTTTGTCATTTTCTGGCATGGTGTAAGCAATTACAGAATATTAGCTGTTATTTTATGATAGTAATTCTCCAGGCTTCACCATGCTTTGTGAAAAAAGGCTCCGTTCTAGGGCTCTTTTCTTGCCTATCTCAGTATCTATTCTTTCGTCTCAATAATGTCTCATCTTTCTTAATAGAATAGCTTCTCTGTATGTATATTACCATGTATTTGATTATGAATAAACTAATTGTTAAATTCTGGATCCTTCCCTTTCTTCCTAACTGAAATTTGTGAGAACTTACTAAAAATAATCACTGTTTTTATTGTTTTACTTTAGGGCATTGTTATCTGTTTTGCTGTTGTTTTTATAACTAGACTCCTAGTGCCAACAGAACTGACAAGTGGTCCTTCATTTTACTGGGCAATTGATCCAAAACAATACAACAGATACTATAAGGTAGAGGCTACTTGTATTTTCCTCTATTCACCAATGTTTATCAGTAGCCTAGCATAGTGCCTGGAACAGAGTATCTATAGAGTATCTCTTGAACATATGGATGAAACTAGCATACCAAAACCACTCTTTTGGAGATAATCTTAAAGAAAATGTTTCTGGATCTCCTAAGTTATTTTAAGCTTCTTTGAATATATTATAGAAACTTTCATGGATATAGATAATATAACTTGTCAATCTAATTTTCCTAATTCTTTGAATTTTTTTTTTTTTTAATATTCACTTGTTTAGGGATGCCTGGGGTGGCTCAGTCAGTTAAGCCTCTGCCTTTGGCTCAGGTCATGATCCCAGGGTCCTGGGATTGAGCCCTACATCGGGCTCCCTGCTCAGCGGAGAGCCTGCTTCTTCCTCTCCCTCTGCTGCTCTCTCCTACTTGTTCTCTCTACCTCTCTGTCAAATAATTAATAAAATCTTTAAAAAATATTTACTTGTTTGTATTAGAGAGAGAGAGAGTGAGCACATGTGAGAGGGCAGAGGTAGAAAGAACCTCAAGCCAACTACACTGAGTGTGGAGCCCGATGCGGGGCTTGATCTCTTGACCCTAAAATCAGGACCTGAGCCAAAACCAACAGTTGGGACACTCAACCAACTATGCCACCCAGGCACCCTAATATTTTAATTTTAAAAATTATCATACAATGAAATAAAGCTGATAATTTTAAGTTGACATTAACTTAATTATCTACTGTGTGCAGTAAACTGTGTTTTGCTTTACATAATTAGTTCACATAATAGTAAAATGACATTGTGACCTGGGTTGTATCACGCCCATTTTACAACAATGTAGAGTTGTTTATCAAAGTTTATACAGTTTTAACTGTGATTTAAATTTAATTTTATATGACTTCAAATTGTTCAAAACCTTAGCCACTTTACTACTAGATTTCTTTAAATGCTTCTAAAAATGAATTAACTTCTGAACTCATATGCTTTGAATCTATATATACTCATCAATAGCTAGAAAAAAATATTTTTGCTGAAACTGCATTATTATATTTAATATACAGTAAAAGTCCCTTCAGTCTGTTTTTGTTGGTCTTACTGTTTGTGACACTGTTTTTAATTAAGAAAAATATCTTCTGTACCAAAGTGAAATGCATAACAGTATTTAGTGATTTCTAAATCCTAGGAAGATGCATTTCTTTCTTTTTTATTTTTTAAGCCAGAACACAGCACTTACAAGTATTGAAGTATAAAGTATATAATTATTTTGAAGCAATATTTAATAGGAGTTTCTCTTTACTGACCCAGACTATTTTATAGAACTTTCATTTCTGAGGAGGAAAAAAATAAATAAATAATCTCATCTTGACTTAAATGAGACAGAACATTTGATATAGCACAGGTGCACAGCTGCTTCTATGAGGAAGCAACACACCAAGCTACACATCAGAGAAGCTCATCCTAAACCAGGAAGCAAGCTGGTATTCCACTGGTATTTATAAGAATAATGGACAACTTGGGACACCTGGGTGGTTCAGTTGGTTGAGCAGCTGCCTTCGGCTCAGGTCATGATCCCGGCGTCCTGGGATCGAGTCCCACATCGGGCTCCTTGCTCGGCGGGGAGCCTGCTTCTCCCTCTGCCTCTGCCTGCCACTCTGTCTACGTGTGCTCGCTTGTTCTCTCTCCCTCTCTCTGACAAATAAATAAATTTTTAAAAAATTTAAAAAAAAAAGAATAATGGACAACTTGAAGAACTAAAGTAAAAGGTAAATCTCTGTATCATGGGGGCGCCTGGGTGGCTCAGTGGGTTAAAGCCTCTGCCTTCGGCTCAGGTCATGATCCCAGGGTCCTGGGATCGAGCCCCCCATCGGGCTCTCTGCTCAGCAGGGAGCTTGCTTCCCCCTCTCTCTCTGCCTGCCTCTCTGCCTACTTGTGATCTCTCTCTCTGTCAAATAAATAAATAAAATATTTAAAAAAAAAAATCTCTGTATCATGTTTTCTGATTCTCTCTTGATTTAGACTATATACCAATTTTATGTCATTTTTCTATTTGTCCTCTTTGTCTCAGCTTACTAGTCTTTTTAAAATGATAATAACAAGGTGTCTCAGCGCAGTAGGTAGTGCATCAGTCTCATAAAATGATAATAACAGTGTTGTTCAGTGTCGTCAGAAACATATTAAGTGCCTCAATAGTAGCTGTAATGGTAATACTAGTAGAAATAGGAGCGGCAGTAGGCTGTAGTGGGCTTGTTTAGCAGTAAGGAGGGAAAACACTTTATATTCAATGCTCATGGAAGGACACTTAGAAATATTTGCAAAACAATCTTTGTGGTGTTGCATGGGACTGGATGTGGGGTTGGGGGGGGAAGGAGCCCTTTCTCATCCAGCTCTATCTCATTACAGCATGGATCCTTTGGAAGTGAGGGAGTTCCATGCACTAAAAATAAGTCTTCCTTTTAAAAATGTGTGTGGCATAAATAGTGTAATAGGATGCATGGGACTTCTTTTGAACTGTTATGAATATGCTTGAGGTTCAACAGGCTTTCAAGAAGCTGTTTAAGTGCTGCATTAGAACCTAGGAGCAGTGGTGCTTACTGAAAGTACGGGTGCAGGGGAATCACTCTGCTTTCTCAGAAACCAATCTGCTCAGACTGAACATTCCACTTCTGAGCTAAAAAGAAAAAAAAAAAAAAAGCAAACTACCCCATCCTAAGGAGAAGATACCGTTTTTTTTGTTTTGTTTTGTTTCTTAAAGATTTTATTTATTTGACAGGCAGAGATCACAAGTAGGCAGAGAAGCAGGCAGAGGGAGAGGGGGAAGCAGGCTCCCCGCTGAGCAGAGAGCCCGATTCGGGGCTCGATCCCAGGACCCTGAGATCATGACCTGAGCCTAAGGCAAAGGCTTTAGCCCACTGAGCCACCCAGGCGTCCCGAGAAGATACCGTTTTGACTTTATTTTTGATCATATTGTTACTGGTATTGTTCATTCTAAGCTGAAAACAAAACTATCCTGGGACCAATATCCTAGACTTTTGACACTTGTAATAGGCAGAAAATAGATTGCAGTTTGTCTCTTCTTAAACAAGATTCATTAGATCGAAAATTTAAAGTGAGAGATTGAATAAAAATTAAGTAATTTTTAGTCTATAAATATAAAAGTTTAGAAACTAAATATGTCATGGCTAAAAGATGAGTAGTGTTATACTGGATTATGCGCTATTATACTTGGGACTTACTCCCTGAAGACAGACAGCTATTATCTCTGTTTAAAAAAAGAAAGAAAGAAAGAAAGGTATACACAACATTTCTTTGAAAAACACTTGCATTCTTTCTGATTGTCTTGAGAAATTTAAACTTAGTTTTCAATGGTATATACTTGTAGAAAAATAATCTAGTTTAGGTTGCAACTGTCCTGATGAAATCATGGTATTACCTTTTTTTGAAAGAAGTATTGAAGATCATGTAGCCTGCCTCACCCCCAGTGCTACCTCTTCACTCCCCCACGTCTCCAAAAGGCTGCTGTGTTTTGTAGCTACTACCTGACAACTATCATGATGCACTACTTTACATCATAGCATACTCCAGAATTATCCTTTTTAGGAAACAAAACTAAGAAAAGAACAATGCACGAATTATGGCCTTGTTAATAATTGAACACAATATATTTCAACCTCCATCACACCATCTTGATATAAACAACTACATATATCTTTTCATTTACTCAGTTCTGTTTTATAATCTTTAAATAAAAATTTTTAAAATATTTTATTTATTTATTTGACAGACAGGGATCACAAGTAGGCAGAGAGGCAGGCCGAGAGAGAGGAGGAAGCAGGCTCACTGCTGAGCAGAGACCCTAATGCGGGGCTCCATCCCAGGACCCTGGGATCATGACCTGAGCCGAAAGCAGAGGCTTTATCCCACTGAGCCACCCAGGCGCCCCAATTTTTAAATAAAATTTTATAATTTTCTCATATGTATGTGTGTGTGTGTATATATATATATATATATATATATATATCTCCCATGCTTTCTGATTGAATTTATTTCTGCATTTTTTAGGGTTCATTTTTGTATGTTTCTTTTTTTTTTTGACTATTACGAACAGGTTCTCATTTTCCTTTCTACTGGCAATAAGAACAAGCATTTCCTTTATTTTAAATGTTCATAATATACTTTCACAATTCAGTGCAACAGTCTTATATTCAGGAGCCTTGAATATGTCAGTCTTGTCTGGATATAGGGTAGGGGTATTTGTATTTTATATGGTGAAGGGGGTAGCACGTGGAAAATAAATGTATTCACTCCACAAATAGATTATTTTAAGCAACTCTGAAATATAAGACACTGTGCTAAAGAATAACAAAGTTAAAAAGAAATAAAAAGTATGTTTATTCATTTTGGAGTAATTTGCTACTAAAAGATCAATTAAGAAATACACAAAGGAGTAAAAAAATAAGCTAAAAAGTATGCTACAGACCACATGGCTACAGCACCTACTTTATAATTTAAACTTTATGGAATTTGAGGGTTGAATCAACAACACAAAAATGTATTATGCACCTAACAGATATTAGAATTTGAATACAGGTATCTCCCTGAGTCTGCCTGAGAAGATTGCTAAATAAGTACCACTGATCATAAACAGAAACACACACTAACTGGGCAACATAACAGCAGGGCCAGATTGTGAGTCCAGGTCTCAATGAAATAAAGTAGGAAACTTTCATAGTAAAAATTAACCTTACATAGTAAATAGGAATAAGCTATACAGAGAGAGTTTGAGAGGATATTATTTTACTTACTAATGCAGTCATTTACCAATGAATCATTTAATCATTTACTAATGTAATGGTAATTTTAATGACTCTTACATATATATGCTATACATATATGTTCATATATATGTATATATAGTGATTCTGGGAATAAGGGAGGAAAGGGTAAATTGTGTATAAAATTGTGATTCCCTAGACTATGTCTTACTCATCTTCAATTACCCTAATCCTATCAAAGGACATTCTCATTAATTATTTCTTGACTGAATACCTGAATTCACATGAGGGAGACAGATAAAGAAACAAAAAATAAATTTATTAGGATGTTTTAGGGACAGAATATATAGATTGTAGTGAGATCACAAAGGAAGAATTAATTATTTCATTTGAAGAGTTCAGGAGAAGTAACAAATGAGTTGAATGTTGACAGATGAGTAGTTGCTGCTGAGTAAATAGAGTCATTCTGGAAATTAAGAACAACCCCAAAAGGCACCTGAGTCATTAAATAAGGTGCTCTGAGGATCTGTAGATATTTTGATAAGGTCGGTTTGGAAAACTTGGGGGTAAAGTGAAAAAAGGCCCAACTGGGCACTGGGAGCATCCTAATCATGGAAGCCCAGGCATAATATACTAAGAAGTTCAGGTTTCATCCTGTAAAGAACTATAATCATTGAAGATTTTTAAGCAATGGAGTAATATGGTAATCTTTCATCTTAGAAAAATCACTCTGACTGTCATGGAAAATATGAATGGAGAAAAGCAAGTTAGGAGGCAGAGGAATGAGGTTGGAGAATATGACAGTGATTGAGAAGAGAAAAGGGGAGTCTGAACTAAAGCATTGACTGTGGAGTTAAAACATGAACAAAAGGTGAAAAAAATACAAAAGTTGGCACTTGTAGGAACAGGGATTAAAAACATAATTAAGGTTAAAAGATAGTTCCCAGGTTTATTTCCTAAATGACTGAGATGGAGGAAATCTCTGTAGTCAAGAAAAGAAAAAAAGGAATAGTACAGAGATATCTATGGCATTTTTTGGTGGAGTCATCAAGCACCAGGATATGGAAGACAAAACTTTTGAAGATGCAATGGGCAAAATAAATAATCTTTAAAACCACTTAAAAGAGATGGAATTTGAAGCATGGGAGAAAACAAGTACAAAGATGAGGAGTGCATTAGAACAGGTTGAAAAGAGGTCTTGGGGAAGAACAAGGGGCATAGCAACACATAAAAGAAGCAAAGAAAGAAAGAACATCCTGTGAGTGAGGCTGAAAATTAATAATAAGAAAGAAACTAGGAGATAAGACAGAATACATTATACCAAAAGCCAAAAAAGGGTATCATTTCAGGAGTATAGATTTAAAAATCTCTCAAGGCATCTATAGACCAAACCATAGGCAGTAATAACACCTATGATTAAGACATCTGAAAGTGAAATTCTGTGTGCAGAGAATGCCTGAGGTCTCTCTCTCTCCTTTTTTTTTTTTTTTTAGGCTAGAATCCACTAACATCTCATTGATTTGCTAAATCCTTCTGAGATTAAATGGATCCCTTTGATCATTAAGTAAATAGCATAAAAGTAGAAGAGACTCCATCAGTTCAGATGCCTAACACCATCTCATTAAGTAATGGGATTATCAGTTGCTTACAGAAAAGTAAGAACAATAGAATATGATTAAATGGCAAGATATGTTATACAAGTAAGTGCTGAAGAAGTCCTGGGGCCTGAGAAGTCAATTTCAGATGAGTCAGATTGAACAGAAACAAGAAGTGAATGCCATGATTTCCTTGGGAATAGTGTTCAGTGGAATTATTGGATAGATATCTGGTACTCGTGGGTAAAATAAGTGAGCTAAACAGAACACAATAGAAAAGAAGTACAGGAAAGTAAAGGAAAGAATAGTTCTGAGTAATGAAATGACTTGACTTTCAATGCTAATTATTCCTTCAACTTCTCATCCCAACTGAAATGAGTCACAGCATGTATAAAAGGGAAACAAACCTGCACTGATTCTTGAAACTGCACACAGTTTGTGTAGCACACACAAACAAGGTTAAAAAATAATGCCAAGACTCACAATTTGCCCTCCTAATAAAGAATGATTCTCAGAAAATAATTGGAAAATCTTTGTATGCATTCCACTGATACACAGGTTTGACAGGTGTGGTAGGTGGTGAGAACAGCCAAAAGGCAAATGTGGGAACAAGATTTAAATTCTTCAATGCTGTAAAGCAGACACACACCACGAATGGTCTGAAATCAGGTAAGGTTTGCCCAGTGACTTTCCTAAGCAGGAACGTAGGAGTTCAGAGGAGAGTAGAGAAGATGTTTCTTTTTTAAAAGAATAGGCGAATAAGGACGCCTGGGTGGCTCAGTTGGTTAAGTGGCTGCCTTGGGCTCAGGTCATGATCCCAGCGTCCTGGGATCGAGTCCCACATCGGGCTCCTTGCTTGGCAGGGAGCCTGCTTCTCCCTCTGCCTCTGCCTGCCTCTCTGTCTGCTGTGCTCGCTCTCTCTCTCTCCCTCTCTCTCTGACAAATAAATAAATTAAAAAAAAAAAAAGAATAGGCGAATAAACCCATAAGAAAACTGGTTTTTCACATAATTAATACCTGGTAGGGAAAAAAGTCTTATAAGAAAGCTGTATGCTGAACCTGGCCATAGTACAGACTTCTGCAGAAGATGAAAATAGTGTAATGAAGATAAATGCACCTAACATCTTCATACTGCTGTGCCCTCCAATTTTTTCTCAGGATACTTAAGCCCTTGCCAGACAAACAAATGAAAATTAGCAAATCTCTTATCCAGAAACCATGGTGTTATTATTTCTCAAAAACCTCAAAAGTTGCTATGGTTCCGTGACCCAAATCCAAGACTCAGCCAACCAGCAACTTTAATGCAGACTTGATTTGATAATTTCTGTTTCACTCTTATGGTCTTACAATACACTAACCATAATACAAAGAAAGTTTCTTTAAGCATAATAAGGATATTACTTGTCTGCTCAAAATTCAGTGATTCTCTGATGCTTGGGGTTAAGTCCAGACAGCTTAACGTAGTTTGCAAGTCCTTCCTGAGTTTGCTGCTGAATATCAACACAGCCTCATTTTTAGTAAGTGTGCTTTGAAGTTTATCTCTAACCCTACACAGATCTCCTTATAGATCAGTAACAAAGCCACACTCTTGGCTCTCTTCGTGCCTTTGATCATCCTCTTTTTACTTCCTTGGATGCTCTTCCTACTCGCAACATCCTAAGCTATATGAATGTCTACACTTTGAGGGTAATAAAGAAGTATTAGAGAATGAAAGCTTGTGGAACAGTCAGACTGGTTTAAATTTCTATGTCTTTCATTTGCTAGGTATGGCACCAACCCTTGTTTTCTTGTGAAGATTGAAATGCATTAAATTAGACATTGAAGGATTGCACCTGGCACAAAGCAAGCCTTCAAGAATATGGAGTCATAGAAGTAATATGATCACTACTAATCGGTTTTGTGAAAAGTGTTGATACTTCTTGGAATGCAAACATAGTTTGACCTTAATAATGTATTTCATATTGATTTGGGATATTTGATTTATTAGAGATGTTGAAGAAATGTATATAAATTGTTTACGGAAAATAATTTGTAAATTCACCAACTGCCCTGTTTTCACAACACTCTTTAAAACATGGAAAAGTTGAAAAACAAACATCACTTATTATCAATCAGTTATAACCAGTCATTACCAAATCTATGAGGACAAGGCTGATACAATCAGCAATGAAAGTCTACTTATCTCAGCTAAGAGAGGAACTGTTATGACTTTTTAAATCATTATCATCAGTATAAGTAAAGAAAATAAAAACACCATTGACTGGACAAAATAAGAGAAATGGCTTTTCTAAATCCATTAATAATAATATTTATATCAAGCTATCCTCTCTGCAAGGGAAAATTTTTATATAGTAGATATTTTCCCTTGTTGATTGTCCCAGGTGAACTGTCTAGTTATGAAAAAAACAGAAATGTGTTTGTGTGGACCATAATGACAGCTTATTTCACAGAGAAGAAATAATGAGGAGACCAGACTGTCCAGTGCAGCTGGTCTAAATTGCTACCTCAAAAACTATCATTATTAAGTGATTATCAAATGGTTCACAATTTGCCCACCATCACCAATCAAGAGACATTTGCTCAAGCCACATTCCCTTAGACAAAAACTACAAAGTAATTATTTTCTTTTAAAAACGTACATCAATTTCACCACAATAAAAGTTACAAACATGAAGGGGGTAACTTTTTTCCTAATGTAAAGTTGTTATTAGTCTGCAAATATAGATGAATATGATACAAGAAACCTCTCAAATCTCCAATATTAATAATGGCTAACCTGTACTACCGTACATGTACACACACACACACACACACACACACAGAAAGAAGAAAGCTAAATTGAAATACCAATTTACTGATAAGTACTTTTTCCTGAATGTACTTCTTTACATAAAGTAATTAATTCAAAGAGACAAAGGTAAAATAAATGAATAATTATCACATCTTACAATGGTTAAAATAGGATTGAGAACAAGCAAATATAAAATATCTTGAATACAAAGACCTAGCCTAAGAAATAATTGTATTTTTGTTTGTTTAAATAAGTTATTTTCAATAGACTGCATTGTTACTCCTAACAGGCATTTAAACATTTCTGGGAAAGGGGCACCTGGGTGGCTCAGTCAGTTAAGTATCTGACTCTTGATTTTGGCTCAGGTCATGATCTCTGCCTCGTGGAATGGAGCCCTAAGTCAGGCTCAGGCTCAGGCTGGGCATGGAGTCTGCTTATGATTCTCTCTCTCCCTCTGCCCCTGCCATCCCCCTCCTCATCTCCAGCTCTTACTCATGTAGTCCCTCTCTCTCTCTCTCTGTCTCTCTCTCTCTCGCCCTCCCTCTCTCTCATTTCTGAGGAAACTATGAAAATCCTGGCAAAATGATTGTAGTAAACTACTGGCATTTAGTGGGCAGAAGACCAAGATGCTAGACATTCTCCAATGCATAATACAATTGTACACAACAGATCCACATGATTTAGGAATGCCCTCATCTACCTCTAAGATAGATCACATTCTAGGTCACAAAACAAACCTTATTAAATTTAGCAAATCAGAACTGCTCAAGCTATGCTCTCTGACAAAAAGAGAATTAAACATAAATAGCAGAAGGCTATCTGGCAGACCTAAAAATATTTAAAAGCAAGCCTACTATATAACACCCTATTACAGAATCCACAGATCAAAAAGGAAGTCTCAAGGGAAAACAGAAAATGTTTTGATCAAAATGAAAGTGAAATACAAACATATCAAAACTGAGGAATATACTTAAAACAAGATTAGAGATAAATATATGAATGTTTATTGGATAAAATAAAGATCTCAAGTAAATAATTTAAGTGTCTACCTCAAGAAACTATAAAAAATAATAGAAAATTAAACCAAAGCAAACAGAAAGAAGGGATTAATAAATATAAGATCAGAAATCAATAAAATTGAGCATGAAGAAACACTACAGAAAATCCAAGAAATCAAAAACTTGTTTGACAAAAAAAATCTATAAAATTGATTAAATGTCTAGTTAGTTTGATCAAGAAAAAAAGAGAGAATACAAATTGCCCACATCAGGACTGAAATAGGAATTATCACTGTAGATTCTACAGGGATAATGAAGGAATATTACAGAGAACACAACTGACAAATATGACAACTTAGATGAAATAGATCAATTCCTTGAAAAACACAAAATGAATCCACACCCAAGAAGAAATAGATAACCTCATTGTACTAAATTTGTAGCTAAAACCTTCCTAGGGGATTGGGGGGAGTTGGGGTTGAGTCAGGTCTAGATGGTCTCCCTGGTGAATTATGCCAAGCATTTAAAAAAGAATTAGTTCCAGTTCTTAAAAATGTCTTCCAGAAAATGTAAGAGAAAACAACAGTTCTCATTTTACTTTATGAGGTCAGTATATCCTGTCACATCAGAGATTATTTTTTAAGAGATCAATATTATTCATAAAAATAAAGGTAAGAATTCTGAAGAAAAAACCAACAAATTGAAATACTTTATAAAAACAATAACACATTAAGATCAAGAGGTTTTTTTTTTTTTTAAGATTTTATTTATTTATTTGAGAGAGAGGCAGTGAGAGAGCATGAGCAAGGAGAAGGTCAGAGGGAGAAGCAGACTCCCCGTGGAGCTGGGAGCCCGATGTGGGACTCGATCCCGGGTCTCCAGGATCATGACCTGAGCCGAAGGCAGTCGTCCAACCAACTGAGCCACCCTGGCGACCTGATCAAGAGGTTTTTTACTAGGAATACAAAGGCAAATTCAACATTTAAAAAATCAGTGCAACCCATCATATTAAGAGCAAACAAGAAAAAAGAACTATAAAATCATGGCAATAGGAAGAAAAAAAAGTATTTGACAAAATTCAACATTCGGCCATGATTTTTTAAAAATTCTCAACAAACATCGAGTAGAAGGGAATTTCTTCAATCTGACAAAGAAAAACTACAAATATCTACAACTAACATCATACTTAATTTTGAAAGGCAATGCCTTTCTCCTACAATCCATATGTAGACAATGCATATGTATACATCTTGCATAACTACTCCTATTCAAACTTTTTCAAAGTCTTATACCTAATTTTCTTCTTCTTCTTCTCATTATTATTATTAATCAAGAAACCCTCAAAATAATATTGTACAAAAGAAATACTTTTATAGTCTACAGGCAAGTATCTAAAATTTGAATGACAGTCCTAGCATCTATTCTATCTGAATCTTGCATTCTGCATCTGTAAAAAAGAGACTAATTAGCCAAAAGTATTTTTAAAAGAGAAGGAATGCTTTGTACATTGTAATAATGTGTTACAAAAAAGAAAAATGAAGTTCTTTTCATGTGAAAATTATAAGAACTCCCAAATTCAATGCAAAATTTTTCTGTCCATTGGAAAAGTTATGATAGAAAGGAAAATTAATTACAAGTTTTTCAACAAATATTGAATGTGCTGACTCCATTGGCAATTAAAATGAAGGAGAATTAAATTTTCATAGTGGTGTGGTAAGAGATATATCAATTAAGAGGAAGAAAGGTAAAGCTTGAGGGAAAAAATTATCTTGAGTATGTCAGAAGTTTTAGCTCACTGTTTTTATGTACAGAAGATATAAAGTACCCTGAAGCTATCAAATCTAAATATATGAAATAATGGTAAAGTAAATGAGTATTTGTGTTATTGACCTTCCCCCCGCCAAATTGAACAAATAAATACACATTCTGGGGAAAAACGTCATCAATCATTCAAGTTTGAAGGATGATAACAAAAATAATTTCAATTAAATGTTGTTCAGTGTTTAAAGTTTTCTCTATGCAAATAAAATTGTATCACTTTAATAAAATACTTAGATATTCTTACAGTCGTATTTTTGTAGTATTCTAGTTAAAATTTTAGGAGAAAATTGTTACATCATTCATCAATTTCACATTGCAAATTTTCAACAGAAATTATCAGTTTTAATTTTATAGACTATATGCACTATTAAATCTGGAATTTCAAATATAATGCTCTATCTCACATTGTCTTAAATTGTATAAATTTTTAAAAGGTGATGTTTTAAAAAGCATTGAATGTATTTATTTTAGAACACAAGAAAATGTAAGACAAATTCATGAGGAATCTACCAAATTGAGGAGCAGGTGTACAATACAGAGGAATATTCTTTCCTTAGAAACTGTTGAATTTGTGACAATCATTAAAATGATCATCAAAGTTTGGAGGTAAAGCCTAAAGCTCTAAAATTCCCCCCAAATAGTCAATCTAATAAAATATTCAATAATAAACTTTATTATATTGTATTATGTTGAAACCCAATTTGAATGGAGACACTCTTTTAGCAATTGCTAACACCACTAATGGCATAGTGTTATAGCTAGATTACATTATCAGTTTGTTAGATACAAGAAAATACAAGCAATAATCAGTGAATAATTTTCTTTTATAACCACCCCAAGTTCAAATTTACTAAAGAAAACTCCAGTTGTTTTGTTTAGAAAAACATAATGTAAGAAACAATAGGGTGTCTGAGCTTGAAACTTCATTATTTTCTTGCTACAGCATGAAGTAGTACAGATATCATTAACACATTTACTCTTGGGAGAAACCGGGAAGGAAGTGGCACAAAATTCTCACTAGTTTTAGGAGGTGAAAATTGTGACAATCTGAATAAATAAATAGTGTTAATTGCATTTTTAAACATTGGCATGCTGCATTTTACTACCAAGAGAAAGGAGTGAGTTGAAGAAAAAAAACTTTAAAATACTTCTCATGCATAATTTATCCATTTTTTAATGAATTATTTCCCAACAAAAGAAAAGTGACTGCAAGATTAGAAGGAAGAGAAATTTGGAAAAAAATATTATTGAAACAATCCACAAACATGGAAAAACATTCTCCATTTTATTTGCAGTAAGCCAACATAAAGGAAAATTCTGAGTATGTTGGATATTTACATTTACTGGATTCTGAGATAAGACCAGCCCTTAGCATCTACAGGGTTGGCTAAGGTATAAAAATGAAGGCCTACATTTAAAAAAAAAGAAGGCCTACATACCATGTGTCTTGATACTTAAAACATATAAATCGAGTCATTAAAACATTACATAAAATAAATTCTACCCTCTCTTCTTGAAAATTATACTTTCATAACAACCTGGAAGACTAAGTTTGGGTTTAGAATTCTTGGACCCTCAGAATTCTGGACCAGAATTGGAGGCACAAAGAAAACCACCAAGGGTGGATATTATCTCCTTAACCCTAGATTCCTCATCTATAAAGAACAGCAGGGCTGGAGAGGGACCAGAGAGAAATCCTTTAAATGATAGAATACTGCCTTAAGAAAAAAAAAAAGGTGTTATTTATCTTAATAATTTATTAAAGAACTATAAGGGACAGAATTATCTTTCATGAGGGTTTGATACTGGGTTCAAAAACAATGTATCTTTTATAGTTTTGGTAACATAGTTCTTGATTTATACACTTTCATCACTCTACCACCCTAGAAAAAGCCCTAGAAATTTTTGATGGATTATTACCAAATTTGTTTGAAGTCTATTATGAATGACAGTATGCAGAAACAATGAAGATTAATACCTCAAGAAATTGAGATAAAAAAACAATTCAAAATAGAATAGGTAAATCTAAATCAAAATAAACTAAGTAACACAAATGAAAGGGATAAACTGCATATCTAATCAGACTGCTGAAATAATGCCAAAGATACTAGTGGAAAAGTTTAACACTTGACTCCAGTATTAAGGAAAAGTAAGAGAATGTTTGTCCTTCATGAAATTCCTTGAAAAACTCATTGAAACCATATACTCGGAGGCAAATGAGCATCCTTCTGAGGTTGCTATGTATTGATTATTGATTCAAGAAGTTAGTTAAATTTTAAAAACTGGTTATTAATATTTTTAGAAGCGTAACACGTAATTATGACTTCAGTAGCACTACAATGGTCCATACCCCTTAAAGTCTGACTCCACTAGCAAGATGTTTATGTTGGGAGGGTCTAGACTCTTTAGCTTTGCTGTGTTAATGTAATCCTCACTTTCATTAGGTCTTGTCTCAAGATCAAACATGACTTATTTGGGGCAGTGACATTGGGAATCATATTTATGTATATAAGTCTTCTATGATGCTCTTTGGAGCTGCTGCTGAGATGCTGCTCTGTTCCCTATTGTGTAAAATTTCTGAAAATTTTACTGGCTAAGACCAGTGTGAGCTTGATTAACAACACATAACTGAAACCCACTTCAGTGATCTTCTAGCTACTCCCCTATTGCCTGGAAGAAGAACCTAAAAAGAGAATCGCAATTTTTAAAAGAAATGCAGCATCGTCAATGCTCCTGGTGGCACCAAAGATGGTATCCATAGCAAAATGTCAGAATTAGCTATGGTGGGGCGGGGGTGTTATATAGGGGGCATGTGGGTGGCTCAGTTGGTTAAGCGTTTGCCTTTTGCTCAGGTCAATCTCTGGGTCCTGGGATATAGCTCATGTGGGGCTCCCTGCTCAGCAGAGTCTGCTTCTCCTTCTCTTTCTGCCTCTCCCCCCCATTCTCTCTCTTTCTCTCTCTCTCAAATGAATAAATAAAATCTTTTTAAAGAATATTTATTCAGAAGAAATGGACTTTGTGCTTGCATTTCAGAAGTACTTAATTTACCTCGTGTATATTTTATTTTTATTTTTGTAGAAAATCCCAGGTAACTCAAAAGACTACAACCCATGTGTATCAAATAAAGAAAATATATAGGTAGTAACAAAACATTGTTATGTAGTTTAATTTGCAGCTGGTTTCTTTTCAGAATGTACATGAAATAATGACACATCTTATAATTGGCAGTGTTTTTGAGTTAATGAAATGTAATATATTCAACTCATAAGCACTACTTGAATACATTTCTCTTTGTAAAGTATGATGATTAGTAATGAGTTGATTATCAAGTTCTTCCAGAAAAACTTAGGTAAAAAATGAATACGCCATGAGTTTCAACATTGCACACTTTAGGTGTCTGTGTAATTTGTTTTGTCTCTTACCAGTCCTGACACATTTTAGACTCAGGTATAGAGAAGCTTGAATCAGTCAGGTTCACGGAAATATTGACTAGACTTGTATACAAAAACAATAGCTATGGATAGAGTTTAAGTCACCTTATTAAAAGATCTAAATCAATTAAAGGTGAATGTAAATGACCTCACATAAGCCTAATTTTAAATTTTAAAATTTAACAAATAATGAAAATGTTATTAGTGAATGTCTGAAACTATTCCATATTGCTAAGACTATGTTAGTTTAACATGAGGAGCATACTACCATTTTAGGACATTTCTACTGCTTTATTAACTTAAACTTGTAAAACCATTTAAAAGTTTTTAAGATCAAGCACATGTTTACCCCTTTAGCATCTCTATCTCTAAAAGAATAACTCAATATAGTTTAATTGTGTAGGGTAAAGAATATAAAAGATTTAGAACTAAAAGATACACAAAACTAATTCTAGAATGATCAAAGCATATAAATTGTCCTTTCAATTCTTAGACATTTCTTGCTATAGGGTAGTTATGGTAGACTGATCTATTTTATATTGTTTTACTTGAAACACAGGATTAACCAATAGTCAATTGCATCATTGACATAAATTTTGTGATCTATGTGGAAAATCACAGAAAAATTATTTTAGTTTGACTCATTGCCTCATACTATTGCCATGACCATATTAATTGGATCCCATAGGGATACTTTGACAGAAACAGAAGGTATGCCTACAACACTAATTAGTTTTTAGTACTTTATCAAATTTCTTTCCATTTTGCCATATGCCAAACCAAGGAACTAAATTGGGAAGTAATGGGAATAACCATACTCACACAGCAAACATACCAATGTAATGATATTACCTGATTTTCACTTGTTTTATATGTATATTTAAATTTATATTACACATTTGTATGAATATCTAAATCCTTTGAATATCTAAAACACTTTCATTTGCTTCTACCTACTAGAATAGTTCCTTTTTCTTTTAATCATGAATTGATCATGCAGTTTCTATAATTGTCTCAGTAATTCCGGTACCAATATTCATTCAGTAACAACAAAATAAGTTTGAAGTATGGCTGCGATGGTTTTGAAATATGCCTCCCCCAAATTCCTTGGCACGACCCCTTTGAGTTTATGATTGCTTCAATCAGTAGACTGTAGTGGAAGAGAGGCTATGTGAACTCTGAGGCCATTTGAGCAGCTAAGCTGGTGATTCCTATAAATATTCTTGATTTTTAAAAATTCTTCTTCCTTACAGTTAAGAACATGGAAACTGTTCATTATGCATCTTGATTTTATGGGTTGTTAAACAATTCCATAGAAATACTCAGCATAGGGCTAATTATTTCCCACTGCTGAAACAAGATCTTCTTGAAAACTCTACTCAGCACTCTCTGAATTGAGTTTTGTTTAGGCACAGTGGTAGGAACAGGCCCTATTCCTGACCCTGTGTAGGCACTTCCAGATCATTCTTTCTCAGATTCCTCACTACATGACCTTGTTGACCAGTTGCATCATGGGCTGCATATCTGGAGAGCAGTCTCCTGAGATTTTCTCAGGAATTTTTCTGAAGATTTCCTGGTTTGTTTTTTTTTTTCAGGGAATAGGAGTTTTTATTACCATTTTACAGTTTTATTTACAAAATGTTTACAATGATTAAGCATCTGTAGTACATGAAAATTCTGGTAATACAAACTGATACTACAGGAAAATCCAAGAAGACTAACTGACTTGGCCAAGATCACACCGCATAGGAATCAAGAAAAAAGGAAATCTGTTCTCTTAGATGGACAGTTTCCATTTAAATACTTATAAGAAAATTAAGTAATTATGTATTATATAAATAAAAGTTAATTTATACCAACATGATAATGCAAAATAACCACTGGCCAATCTGATATTTGATATTCTTATTAAATGAAAATCAAAGTCTTCATTTATTAAAAAAGCATTATTGCTTTTTTAGGTCAAGGTAGACTTGACATTTAGAAGTATTTCTGACTGGTTAGGGTATCATTTTTAATTTGTAGCCACTCCCACCTGCCCCTCAGTAATTTCCCATAATATATTTTTTAAAAAATATTTTGATTTATCTATTTAGAGAGTGCATACGTGCAAGTGGGGGAAGGGGTGGGGGGAGGGGCAGAGGGAACAGGGGAGAGACAATCCGAAGCAGATTCCCCAATGAACATGGAAAAATCTCAGGAGAGATTTTCCTGAGATTTCCTGGTTTTCTCTCTGCACAGCTGCCTCTTCTGTGATACACAGTTCTCCTATCTCTGGCCACCTTGGTCTCCCTAGAGTCTTCAGTTCTGTCTCCTCAGCTTAGAGAAACGAGCTTTGGGCTTCTTTTAGATTCCACGCTTCCTATCTGAAGTCCTGGAAACTGTTAAAACAATCATCAGGGCAAACGCAGGCCTAACCTCTTTTTCCTTTTCTCAGGTCTCGCTTGACTTACTATGTTGTCTGATGCTCAGCATCTAAAATACCATCATTTTATACGTTTCAGCACTTTTTATTTATTTGCTTGTTTCAAGCAGGAAGGTAAATCTCATCCCTGTTAGTTCATCTTGGCCAGAAATAGCAGTCTCAGCAACATTGATTCGGTTCCTGATATTACCTCTCTGCTGATACAATGAGAAGAAACAGAATTAGGACCAAAGAATTTTACTAATAATTTAATACCTGTATTTTGGGTTAATTGGAACTTAGTACATTAAAAGCATGAAGCAATAAATCTGTGACCTCTCTTTGCTATTAAAAAAAGTCTATATAAAAATACATACACATACAATTTTCTTTCAAGGCAAAAATTACACATTTAAAAACATTTAAAACTAAGAGTAAAAAATTAAAAATGGAAATACAAAGCTATGAAATGTCACTAATTATGCTTCTTGGAAATCTTGCTATTAACATTTTACTAAATGCATAGACATTTCATACCAAACAGTTTTGCATGTTTTCTAATGAAGACAATGACTGCAGAACAGGGAAAAGATGATGATAATTTTAAAAATATATGTGTGATATCAATGATTTAACACAGACATTTTTGGAAATGGGTGGGTGATGTAGAGGACATAGTCATCAGAAGTGAGAAACCTAAAAGACTGGTAAACCAGATATGTGGAAAGACCCTCTTTGATGGATTTTTTTAAGTCACTGAAGTGATGACATTATGAATGCTGGAGAGAGTGATAGTAAGCTAGGCACTATGAATTAGAGTCCCTGGTTAGAATGAAGGTACCTGATTGCATTGAGATGGACTAGTATAGAATGTACTTCCAGAACATTTTTGTTTGTTTGTTTAAATTTATTTATTTTTATTTTTTATTAAGTTCAATTAGCCAACACATAGTACACCATTAGTTTTTGATATAGTGTTCAATGATTCATTGGTTGTGCACAACCCCCAGTGCTCATCACATCACGTGCTCTCCCCAATACCCATCACACAGTTACCCCCTCCCCTCATGCCCCGAACCTTTTTATTTTTTAAAGGAGTACATCACAGGAAGTATCTGGAACTGATAATTCAGAGCAAGAAAGACATCCACTCTTACTCAGAACTGGAAATGTAAACAATATGGGAAAATTAAAATAAAATTTGTTTTCTGAATGAGCCATAGGGATTCTTGATTGCCAAAGGGGGTGGGAGTCGGGGAATAGGACTGGTTTTAGAGAAAGCAAAAAAAATCAGAGGGAAGGTTCTACATTGTTGTTAGAGAATTTTGCTTCTGACAGACCTTCAATTTCAGAGGGGAGAGTGGATGCATTTCATTCTCACCCAGAGTGGGGGGTGATGTTGTGGCTAGAAGTCAGTGTGCCCCTAAATACCCAGACACAAGTGTCTGTGAGAGGAGAAGGATCGTATACTCTGTTGGAACTGAAAAGATGGATCCTGATGGTCTCGTAGGAAGAGGTGGAAAATCCACTTAAAATTATTCATTTTGGGGATAGGGGTCTGAGACAACATGTATTTGTTGATATATAAAATGACCATTCTGTCATAAGAACTTGGTATCCATGGCAAACCCTTTGATCCTGTTGTCTGCGGAGATTGAGGTCTAAGTAACAGGCATACTGGGGGCATTGTTGTTGTTGTTGGATATTTAAAATTTACTGAAAATTTAACTTGAAAATGTCAGAATTTATTTTTTTGCAATCTTTTCTTTCCTTTTTTTTTCCTTTTTCCTTTAAAAATATTTACAACTACATCACACACTTCATTATTTTAGAAGAATTTTATAGTTATGTAGTGATACTAATTTGCAAACAAGTGATAATAGCTTGATCATGAGCAAAAACAAGGTCAGTAAACAGATATTTATTAAACTCCTGCCAAGATGCTGGTAAGCCAATAACTTGCAACTACATTAACATCACTGAGGAGCTTGTTAAAGCTCCAACACAGAGATTGTCATGTAACTGTTATGCGATAAGGTCTCAAATTTGCATTTATACCAGTGTCTCTAGGCAATTCTGGTGCAAGTGTTTAGGAGTCTGGATTTTGAAAAAAACCCTGCTCCAAAACACTGTAAGGCATATAATAAAAGGAAACAAAGACAGTGTGTGCAATGCTCTACAGTAAATTATCATCTTCCTTGAAGGGTAAAAGTTTTCTCAAAGAGTTAGATACCAACACATGACCGGATAAAATCAGTCCCTATTACATTTGCAAACACATGGGAAATGAGCTGATGTGAGCACCTGCTTACTCTTGTCTATGTATCTCAGCATTTCTCCTATACAGCCCTCTGAGTTTCCTATCACCAATAATCCACATGTTCTGTCTGGTCAACTAAAAAAAGAGGAAGAACTAGGAGGGATTGGAATCTTGGAGGAAATAAAAGAAAAGAAATAAAAGAAATAAGAAATAAATAAGAAATAAAAGAATAGAAAAACATGTATAAAATAAACCCTATGTCCTTGGGACTTGTTTAAAAACTGGCTATTGCACTGTACATATGTAAATGAGTTATTCCTCTCTTTCTAAACTGCTTCCTGTAACACAGGAAGAAACATCCTAGGCGTGATAAACACACTTTACATAGAACAGTTACAGAAAAACTGTAGGTCATATCAAAGTCAGTATAAGCCATTGAAACCATATTTTGTATGCGCCCCTTAAGGTATTTAGAAACCAATAAAGATCTCTTCACTCTGGAGTTTCTCTACATATTTATTTGTGAAATACTGCCAAAAGAAATCATACTGATTTGGTTTTATTGTCCTTACAAATGTCCCCAGCTTAATATTTCAAAAGTCCTACAAGTTATTTCCTCAATTGCATAAAAATGTAGACCATAATATTGAATTATAAGAAAATGACATAGTGTAACGTTTTAACAAAAATGAGGAATTACACTGCAAAAAATAATGCATTTTTCATTTTTGACAAGTTTAATCACCAACATACCATGCATGCTTTTGGATGTATAAATACATAGTTAAGATATTCTCAAAGAAACAAAAAAAAGTCAACTAAAGTACTTTCTTTCATTCAACAAATTCTTTAAAGTGCCTACTGTGTCCTTTGATGGTTATATAAGTAGTAATACTAGTGCCCGACTTTGAGTTTTTACTTTCGAGTCAGGGATTAGTAGACACAGGGTAAAAATATAAGTTAAAAACTGCATGATAGATATTAGCTATAGGGTATGACAAGACTTCAAAATGAAATCAATTCAATAACTTGTCACTCAGGGAAAGTTGAAATCAGAAGGATAATTAGAAGTTTATTCTGGGGAAGAGGTGGGGGGAGGAGAGGGAGTGAATTTCAGGAGAGGCGGCTTCCTGCCAAAAAGCTGTAGATGCATGAAAGAATAAGGCATATTCTCATAAGGACGGGTTCAGTATGTTTGTATGTTTAGTATTTAATGTAAAAGATAAAGTAACCAAAAGAAAATAGATGGTTAAGTATAGCCTAGATTTTGATTGACCTTGTGGACAATGAAATCTATAATTTCTCATAAAGTCTACAGTGAATCATTTCCAACCATCCTGTTATGCGGAGGTGGTTTTCCCCTTCTGCATGCTTTGTACCTCTTTAACCCACATCAGTGACTCTTTCACTGGTTTTTATAAGAAATCCACATATGTAAAATCGATGTCTTATGTATTATAGATATTACTGAAATTTTGAGAAAAATAGGATGTTATCAGTTCACATATTTAGAATTCTTTCACTTTGCTTCTCCTTTCATCTCTCTTTCTCCCTCCCCAGATGTGTTTCCTTCTGTCATACAAGTTAGTTTCCTTTTAAACTTGGTACAAGTCCTCCCAGAATCTAAAAACTTGTGGCTCAGTTGGTTAAGCACCTGTCTTCGGCTCAGGTCATGATCCCAGTACTAGAATCAAGCCCTGTTTTGGGCTCCATGCTTAGTAGGGAGTCTGCTTGTCCCTCTCCCTCTTCCTCTGCACCCCCATGTGCTCATGCTCTCTCTCTCTCTCTCAAAAACAAACAAATAAATAAATAAAAACAAAAAATAAGTAAAAACTTGAAAACTAAGAGAGTTTCATTAAAAAAGCGAAACAAAACAAAACAAAAAACCTTCCATGAAAACATAGATAGGTTCTCAGATTTGATATATTCTTTACTGTTATCTAATTTCAGAGGCTTTTTTTCCATATTTGTAATATAATATAATGCCTACACCATAGAGTGATTGTAGAATTACTGATAAGGTATATATAGTGTATATAGTGTCTAAGAGAGGGGCTACTCAGTAATAGAATAAAATATTTAAAATTTAATAAAACTTAATTTAATAAAATTTTAAAATTTAATCTAATTTTAAATTAAAAATTAATTTAATAAAATTTAATTTAACACACACACAGTATCTATTTTACTGCACACATTTTGGAGTAAAAAAAAAAAAATAAGCCAAATAAGTAACTGTACACATGCCCCAAGAAGAGCCATCCATTTCAAAAAGTACTTTCTCAAATTAGATATATTGGTTTTCTAATCTACTGTTCCACATGTAAGCCAAGCAATATAATCAATACAGCTGTATATTCAGGCTCCATTATTCTGTATAGATACAGTGACCATCTTTTTCCATATATTTCAGCTCTGCCGTGGTATTTAGCTGTCAATAAACTAACAGATTAGAGCTATAGCTGCTACATAGAATTAGAGCCATTCTTTAGAGAGGCTAATTATTTTAATTCTAGGCTTCAGATTCGCCTATCTAAAGTGAACCACTTGCTGTTGTGATTGCAGGTTCATTTCCATTCTGAAACAGTGGTCATCCATTTTCTGTTTCGCCCTTGGAGCAGAGCTGTTTGAGTGTATTTACTTCAATTGACTTTCCTTGGGCTGCAGGTGCCTGTTCCTGCCACAGCTGCGCTCCACCGCTTACAGACGGACGGAGCTCTGCCTAAGCGCTATTTAATTCTCTAACAAGCTATCATCTGGGCCTTGCATATATTTTGAAATGAGCTACCTCAAAACACAGAGTGCAATGATAAGTCACATTCAATAAAGGTCCATTCTGATTTAAATTGGATTAGTATTTCCAGAAAGCAAAAGCGGAAACTAAATGAGAGGCTTTCATGCTCTTAGACCATCTAAGCCTCTAGACTTTGATTCCGGAGCCCATGCGGCAGCACAGTCTGATTGTCATAAAATGGCAAAAATTTGTAAAACCATCCCCTTTAAAAGACTAACCAGTGCACTAAATTTTTTTTTATCAATGAAAGCATATTAAATAAAAAAGGTCCATTGCTTTTTAAAGGACTGAAAATATTACCTCTACGAAGTGCTTTATGCATTAGAGTTCTTTTGTTGTAAAAGCCATCCCAAACGAGAAACAAAACACCTCTAATGTTTTGTGAATTTTCATTTCCTAGAAGAGCATTAGTTCGTCTGGCATTATGAAGTAGTTTATTGTGATTTTGAGATTTTTCATTTCCCTATAGTCAAAGAAATTCCACGAAGATACTGTACTTTCTCCCTTATTGTTCGATTCTATAGTGATGGAGACTAACACATCCAGGATGCCTTTCTTGGGCTCCAATGTCATCTAGCTTCCAGCTAGATCCACCATTGGGAGGTATTGACAAAAGTGGAGTATGGAGTGAGAGAAGCCATAACATTTTCCCTCTTTTTATTTAGATGGTGTTTGAGGCAGTGGCTCTGTCTCCACCATAGCTCCAGTTCCAGCTCAGCAGAGCATACACTAGATTCTACTGGGCTATCCCTGCTCTTGGGATCTTAACATCCACTGTAGTATATTGAATAATGCACTTCCCTCAAAGATTTCCACATCTTAATCCCTGGAACCTGTGACTATGCTACTATACATAGCACAATAAACTTTGTAGGTATGATTATGTTAAAGATATTGAGACAGAGAGGTTATCTTGAATTATTTGGATGGGACAGAAGTAATCATAAGGGTCCTTGTAAGACAAAGGCAGGAGGGTCAGAGGAAACAAATAATACATTGAGCTGAATGAGAATGAAATGACAACATATCAAAAGAGGTGGGATAGACTTAAAGTTTGTCAGAGAGGGAAATTTATAGCATTATATACCTATATTTTAAAAAATTATCTAAAATCAATATTCTTAGCTTCCTTTCTCAAAAGCCTTGAACAAGAAAAGCAAAATAGAAGAGCAAAACAAGCCCAAAGGAGAATAAAAGACAAACAATAAGAGAAGGAATAAATTAGGGAAACAGAAAAGCAATAGAAAAAAACCAGTGATGTGGTTCTTTGAAAAGATCGATAAAATCTACAAACCTCTATGAAAACTGGCCAATAAGAGAAGACACTAATTACCAATGTTAGGAAGGAAACAGGGGATATCATTATAGATTCTGCAGAAATCAAAAGGATAATAAAGAAATACAAATAAAAACCTCCACACATAAAAATTTAACAACCTAATGGGTCCTAAAATGGATAAATTTTATAAAAAAAAAAAATCCCACCAATTACCACACTCACCAACATGCAAGAGAATATTTGTATGGTCCTGTACCTGTTAATGAAATCAAATCTGTAGTTTAAAAGCACCCCCCCCCCAAAGAATTTCTAGGCCTTGATTCTTTTCCTTGAGAATTCTATCAAAAGGCTCAAGAATTGACACCAGTTGTACAAACTCTCTCCAGAAAATAGAAGAGGAGATAATACAGGGGAATACCTTTATTTGATAAAGAGCACCTTTAAAAAAAGCAACAACAATATCATACCTCAGGGTAGAAAAAGATGTTTTGGGACATCACTACAGATCATATGGATATTAAAAAGATAATAAAGGGTTAGTATAAATAACGTTATGCCCACAAATTTGATAAACTAGAAGATATAGATCAATTCCTTGGAAGACACAATTTGCCAAAACTCACACAGGAAGAAATAATCTATTTGAATGCTCCTAAATTTATTAAAGAAATTGAATCAGTAATTAACAACCTTCTAAAACAGAAAGCATTAGGACCAGTTGGGTTCACTGGTGAATTTTATTAGATATCTATGGAACTGGGGTGCCTGGGTGCCTCAGCTGGTTAAGTATTTGACTCTTGACTTCAGCTCAGGCCATGGTCTCAGGATCATGAGCTAAGGACCCATATCAGGCTCTGCGCTCGTGAAGAGTCTGCTTGACTCTTTCTCTCTCTCTCTCTCTCTCTCTGCACCCTCCATTCCCTCTCTAAAATAAATAAATAAATCTTAAAAAAAAAATTTAAGGAACAACAACCAAAACAGCACTAATGAACAAATTATACCAGTTCTCTACAATCTTTTTCAGAGGCTAGAAGCAGAGATAATACTTTTTAACTCATTCCATAAGGCCAGAATTACCCTAATACTAGAACTAGACAATGACATTACAAAAAAAGAAAACTACACACCAATATCTCTCATGAACATTGATGTAAAAATCCTAAACAAAATATCAAAATGGAGTGCAGGAGTGTATACAAAGAATTATACACCATGAATGAAAGGTATGTATGCAAGACTGGTTAAACATTTGAAAATCAATTGATGTTGTGCATCATAACAACAGGATAAAAAAGAAAAAAAATCACATGATCATACAAATGCAGAGAAAATTATGTGGAGAAAAAGGCAAAAGAAATGTAGAAAAAATTAATTAAATTTCCTTACAACTTTCAGCCTATTGACAATTACTTGAGACAGGCAGAGTGACCTTCCTTAAGGAGCTCAACTGCCTCAGTGTTAATACTTTACTAGAGGTGAAAGGCAACCTTAGTTTGACATTACCAACCTCCAGGGTCCTGTAAGCCTTCTTTAACATATAAAAATCCCTTTGGCTTCCTTTATCTCTACCCACCCCCCAAGATATATGTTAGTAATCATTCTTCAAACATACACGGATCACTGATACGCATCTGAAGAGTCTCATGACTAATATTTTACTAGACAGTAGTAAATGACTTTATCCTAACAACAGCTAGCCCCTCAAGGTCCACAAACACTTGTTTCCAAATTCCTTAGAGACTTATGCTATTCTCTAACATTTGCTTACTAAAAAAGTATATAATCAGTCATTCCTTGTAATCCCAGTGCAGCTCTTTCTGGCCAAATGTCCTTTCCCTGTGCTTTAATAAAACCACATTTTTGCACCAAAGTTGTCTCAAGAATTCTTTCTTGACTGTTCAATCCTGGACCCCAACATTTCACATCAGAAAACACTTGGCAAAATCTAACACAATTCATGATAAAAACTCTCAGTAAACTAGGAATAAATGAGAACTTCCTCAATCTGATAAAGATAAAGAGTATCTACAAAACCTAAAACTAACATCATACTTAATAACAAGAAACTCAAAGCTTTCCCTCTAAGATCAGTTACAAACAAGGATACACCCCTCACAATTCTTTTTCAATAGTCTATCAGAATTTCTAGCTAATACAATAAGACAAGAAAGGGGATTAAATGTATACATATTGATAAGGAAGAAATAAACATATTTTTTTCACAAATAACATGATTGTCTACATAGGAAATCCAAAAGAATTGACCAAACAAACAAACAAACAAAAAAAGCCCTTCTGAAAACTAGTAAATGATTACAACAAAGTTGTAAAATTCTAGGTTAATATAGAAAAGTCAATCACTTTCATATATACCAGGAATGAACAAATGGAACTTGAAATTAAAAAACACAATACCATTTACATTAGCATGCAGAGAAAAGAAATACTTCAGGACAAATCAAACAAAAAATATATAAGATCTATATGAGGAAAACTACAAAATTCTGATCAATGAAATCAAAAGAACTAAATAAATGAAGAGATATTCCATGTTTATAGATAGAAAGACTCAACATTGTTCCATTTTAATAGCATTCTTGAAATGATAAAACTATAGAGATGGAGAACATTTGAGAAGGTAAGTGTCTGGCTATAAAAGGGAAACATAAGGGATCCTCTTCATGATAGAAATGTTCTATATGTTCAATGTTTCAGTATCAGTTCCTGGTTGTGATATTGTACTATACTGTTGCAAGATGTTTCCGTTTGAGAAAACTAGTAGAGTATACATGGAATCTCACTATATCTTACAAATTGATTTGAATCTAAAATTACCTCAAATGAAAACTTTAACTTAAAATGATTGAGGACAAAAATGTAATATCAAATGAAGAATGATGATAAAATATAATCCTTTTCTGAGAAAAAAAATTACCAAAAAAATTACCAACAATCTGCAGGAAAATATAATATTAGAAATTTTGGGGTGCTTCCAAAATAACCCCAGATTCAGGCTCTTAGTATTCAGTTTGGTAGTGCAGGACATCTGGTTTGCTTTTCATTTATTTGGTGGTTCCACTTTATTCATGGTGTGTCATCTATTTTTCTTTGTTTACTTCTTTTTAAAAAAATTTTTTTATTATTTATTTATTTATTTGACAGAGAGAGAGAGAGATCACAAGTAGTCAGAGAGGCAGGCAGAAAGAGAAGGAAAGCAGGCTCCCAGTTGAGCAGGGATCCCGATGCAGGGCTCAATTCCAGGACCCTGAGACCATGACCTGAGCTGAAGGCAGAGGCTTAACCCACTGAGCCACCCAGGTGCCCTGTTTACTTCTTTTTAAATATCCAGTTTGATCATTCTTACTTATAACTGAAATATTTGATGACATTTAAAATTTTCTGGCATATTTCAATATGAAGTTACCATAATAGTATTTATTCTATACATTCTAAATTATTTTTGGTCCTTCTCACTGCATTTTTCTGTCTTCTTTAGAATAAATTAAATAATTTTAAAGGTTATTTCACACTTCTACCTCATTTATTATATTGTCTTTTAGTAGTTGTACTAGAGATTACACAATGCAGAAGTGACTCTTAAAATATACCATATAACATGCTTTACCACTTCAAAATATAGCAGGACCTTACAGAATTTTAAAACCATTTTGCTTTCTCTTATATTATTTTGCTACTATCTCTTGATGCCAAATATAGTATAAACTCAAAAGTTTATTTTTGGGTTTTGTTATTTTTAATGGATCATTATTTTATATTTTACTTTTACCTTCTATAGGGCTATTCATTCCTTCCTTCTGTACTAGGCTGAATTCTGAGAATCCGGACAAGCCACTACCTTGAATAAATGAGCTGAAATTTATAGCTTATCTGAAATAATGGGAGGAAAGGAAACATGTGAAAAGGATAAATGGAAGGGAAGAGAAAGTGAAAGAACTAATGGAACTGATAGTAAAGATCTTATGAAAATAACATCAAAAAAATTGGAATTGGTGTAAAATCAAGAGGGTGGAAAGGGAAAATGCTGACTACACCTTAAGCAGAAAAAACTATCTGGACCCAAGGTGTTATGTAAATGGTCTACAATGTAACATATGATGACAAATTGTATTTTCTTCACAGATATATTTGTATGTTTTTAGGTGATTATTTATTGGAAACCCAAGCAGAGGAAAGAAAAAATCTTGATTGAAACAGATAACTAAAAGTAGAGCTTTGTTAATCTAAACTATACAATCAGACCCAGGTGATCTGATTTTATTTGATTTATTATTTGAATCACAAACATTTTAGAAACTTGAATTATCATAATTGAATATTGCTTAAAAGTACTGATTAAAGTTTTAAACAAACATTTATCTTTTAAAATACATTTTGTACAGCATTTACAATATTTTAAAATGTAAATGCCTTTTAAGAATGTTTTAGAAGGGGCACCTGGGTGGCTCAGTCCATTTAGTGGCTCCCTTCAGCTCAGGTCATGATCACAGGGTCCTGGGATTGAGCCTCTCATTGGTCGTCTTGCTCAGTGGAGACCCTGCTTCTCCCTCTCCTTCTGCCTGCTGTTCTGCCTACTTGTGCTCTTTCTTTGTCAAATAAATAAGTAAAATCTTAAAAAAAAAAAAAAAAAAAGTCTTAGGAAAAAGGGAATGTTTTAGAAATTCTTGATAGAGATTTAAAGATAAAAAATGCTTTTAAAATCCATTTTTCATAAGTTTTATAAAATATTGTATTCCTCCAGAATTCTAATATAGTATAAAAACCCCCATGGAGTATAATAAAAAGATTTCTCTATAGTTCATATGTGTTTTTTTTTTTCCCTAACTAATGGAAAACAAATGAATTGATGAAAAAGTCGCATTAGAGTCAGTCACACATCATAAATTGCCTTTCTTAGTATGTCACTGTATAAAATGACTTGATGTGCCCCAGGGGAGAATTCCATTGTAACACATACCCTTTCCATTCAGAACCTTAGCTTTATGAAGCAGGAATGATAGCGAAGTGTAGTAACCCCTATCTGAACAGCTTGATGTCATAATAGATGTAGGCAAGTATAGCTGGGAATCAGTGTAAAGTTATTTTAAAAAAATGGATAACACCTCTTCTATAACAGTTGCTGTATAACAAAAAGATTAACAGATTTCCAAGGCCCTATTTTCTATTAAAGCTCCTATTTTCTATTATTAGACTGCTTAAGAATACCCACCAATTACCTTAAAACACATACAAGTTGTTTTTTAAGTGAATGGTAGCAATATTGTGCACATTAGTTATAAAAATATTAAATTTTCTCTTTCTACAAACTCGTAATATGAATGACTTAAAGTGATGGACTCAATGCCAATGAGCCTCCCATTGAATACTGTTTTTGCCTGATTCTAAATGGTTCTCTGTCACACACACACACACACACACACACACCAATTCTCTCAAAATGAAAACAGAAAGCATTTCTGCATTCATACCATTTGCTATGTATTACAACTCATTTAACATATCTCCCTCCCTTGAACCATGAGAGACTATGGACTCTGAAAAATAACCTGAGGGTTTTGAAGGGGTGGGGGGTGGGAGGTTGGGGGAGCCTGGTGGTGGGTATTATGGAGGGCACGCATTGCATGGAGCACTGGGTGTGGTGTAAACTTGTGATCTCTGTCTGTGAAAAAAATAAATAAAATATTTAAAAAACAAAACAAAACAAAACATATCTCCCTCCTTGGCTTTGCAAAATGATTCCCATTGGTTTGCACACCATCTGAACCCAGCAGACACCATTCATATAGAATTTAACTTGCATGACCACATTTCACAACCTTAGTATCTTTGCTTCTATTTACTTTTCATTATAATGACTAAAACTTTTCATATTGATATTGATCGACACTGCACATGAGACAAAATTGTAAAAGTGGTTTCCATATTGGTGGCAGTAAAATTTAATTTAAGATGCTAACTAGACACAGCAGATACCATCATTTGATCCTTTTGTCATCTGAAATGCAATCTCCCCTTATTGGAAGCTACTTTTACAGCTATCCATTTTATTGAATGCTATTGTTTAGAAGACCCATCCCCTAGTTGTGAAAGACACAAAAATTAAACATTACATTAGTAATATGATTATACATTGTTACCATCTTCATTTCTACTCCCACACCATTTCTACTCCATTTCATGGAACTTCAAATACTTTAAAGAACACTTACTCATTTTTCCCACTCCACTTGCCTACATTTTAGCTGTTGTCTAGTGACTACTTTCATGAGTATCCAATTTACTACCTTTTTGTCCACCACATATATTGTGATTCTGTTGCACAAACACATTTTCAACAGAGTAATTTTACCAGCATTTCTTACACTCTACAGTTTGAATAATCTTTTTCTTCAACATTTTGTAGCTTCCCATGCTGGTGGTTAAACTCTGGCCAAACATCACTGAATACACATACAACACAACCAGACTAAAACAGAGTGTGGTAGATGCATGCACACACACACACGTGCACATGCAGGATAAAGAAAACAGGTGAAATTAATTTTAACTGTGTATTATTTTTAATACACACCAATGTATCCCAAATATTTTGGACCTTGTTGAAAATCCCTCTGTAGACAAATGACATTATTTAAAATATGTTCCATCCATTCCAAGACTAACAAGATAATCTGTCATCTATAAATACCCTGAAATTCAGGAATACCTGGGGGAATTGAGACAATTAGAAGGAGAACAAAATCTATGTTCAGGCCCTCTGATAAAAAGCTTTTTGAAACAAGAATCAGCTGAGCTATAAAATGTGGAATATTTTATTTCACAAGAGGAATGAGATGAATACCTAAACGCTATTAACAAGAGAAAACATGTTTATTCTTTTTATTGTAATGTAATATAATTATTTTTGGCACTCCAGGGAAATGCTCATTTCTTTGAAATAATCTCAATAGAAATGATTATAGAATATGGCTCTCAAAAAAAGCTCATAGTCTTAATGAGATGTTGAAACACGCAAATTATAAAAAATAAGACTATTGTTCCTTCATCTGTTAACACTTTTCTTTATTATCACATCATATTTTCACATGTATTGTCAGTATTTTAATATATTTTGGGGGAAGTTTCAGGAATGTCTATTACTCTTAAAGTAACCAACAGCAGCTTTTTCTCTGTGTCTCTGTTTTGAAAAATTCCAAAACTCCATGTTATATACCTAATTTCCACATGTCCATTATCAGTTCCCTTTAGTAACAAAAATGTTTTGCTTTATCTTTTAAACTAAGTTTGTAGTACCTTTTCTGTCAAAAATATTTTAGTATATGAGGACATAATATTTGATTTAAAAGAAACATACCTAAAAAGAGACTGATAAAAACAGTTCCAATATCTTAGTAGCTACTGAACTTCATAAAATTACAAGACTAAAATAGAAGTTAATTATGATATAAAAATATAAATAATAATATAGATAGAAATAAAATAACATAGACAGAAATATAGACAAGACAAATAATAAAATAATATAGACAGACAAAAAAATAAAATAGAAATAGGCATCTCAATTTTTAGACTCCCTTTAAGCATGCTTTTATGGAGAAATTTTAAAAATATATATGTAAATTCTGTAAAAAATGTGCATATGTACATTTCTCTCTACCTCCAGAACTAAAAAGAAAAGCAAACTGACAATGATGTGGGAAACAGAGGCAGAAGAAAATTATTAAATTTCCTTACCTACTGACAAGCCCTTCAAACAGGCAGAGTGACTCTCCTCTAGGGACTCAACTACCCCTACCTTAAGGCTTTGCTAAGGGCAAAGGACAATCCTAGCCTGACCAACCCCCTAGCCCCAACCAGGATCCTGTAAGTCTACTTTAAGGATTCCTTTGGAAACTTTATCTCTAAACCTCCAAGATAGTATCAACAATCATTCCCAAGCATATGGCCCACGGATATACATCTAAAGGATCTCATGAGAAGGTTTTATTACTGCTAATGAATAACCTTTTCCCCAGACAATAGCTAGCCCCTCAAGGTCCTAGAAACCTTGCTTCCAAAATTCCTTAGAGACTTAGGCCATCCCTAATCCCCTCCCTAATTTACAGGTATATAATAGACCAGGCCTCACATCCCCAGGGCAGCAACTCTTCCTGCCTATGGGCCCTGTCCCCCTGCTTTAATAAACCACCATTTTGCACCAAAGATGTCTCGAGAATTCTTTCTTGATCATCGGCTCCAGACCTCACCCCACTGAACCTCACCTATGTTCTAGAACTTCATCAACAAACGGGGAGAAACGGGTTCCTGCAGGAGAGTAGCCCATCCTCCTCACCTTGATAATGCCTGAAAAAATGGCTTTGTCCAGTTAGGGAAAGACAAACCGGATCATCTCACTCGTACGTGTAATTTAAGAAACAAAACAAATGAATATAGAGCGGAGAAAAAAAGAGAAACAGACTCAACTATAGAGCAACACACTCTTAACTATAGAGAACAAACTGATAGTCATGAGGGAGGTAGGGGGGTTACAGATGGCTGAAATAGGTGTTGGGGGTAAGCAAACGTGTGATGAGCACTGGGTGTTGTATGGAAATGTTGAACCACTGTATCGTACACTTGAGACTAATATACACTGCATGTTAACTGGGATTTAAATAAAAACAAAAAAAATGAAAAAAAATGTTTTAAACTTAAATAAAAAAATTAAAAAACATTTAAAAAATTTAAATTTTAAAATTTGTAAAAATTGTTTGTAAACATGCTAATCAATCTTCCTGATCATTTCTAATGGAGAAAGATCATGTAAAATATTAATTTATGGAATGCTTTTAGCACAATGCTTCTGGCCTGTCTGGGCTGCTTATGATAAACCCAGAATTCATGTTTTTTTGAGACATAGCCAGTGGTGTGGTGGAGTTGGCTCAAACCGGTTCACTTGTGGAGGCCGAGAAAATTAAGGCCATCCCACCTGAAGTTTAGCTGATGTGGGAAACAGAGGCAGAAGAAAATCATTAAAATTCCTTATGTACTGACAAGCCCTTGAAATAGACAGAGTGGCTCTCCCCTGGGAACTCAACTGCCCTCACCTTGAGGTTTTGCTAAGGACAATCCTAGCCTGACCGACCCCCTGCTCCAACAGGTCCGACCAGGATCCTGTAAGTCTACTTTAGGAAACTTAATCTCTAAACCTCCAAGATAGTGTCGAGAATCATTCCCAAGTATATGGCCCACTGATAAACATCTAAAGGGTCTCACGGGAAGATTTTTATTAGTAGTAATAAATAACCTTTCTCCCAACAATAGTTAGCCCCTCAAGGTCCTGGAGACCTTGCTTCCAATAATCCTTGGAGACTTACATCATCCATAATCCCCTTGTCTTCACACACCACCGAGTCCAGCCCTACTCTGTCTTTAAAAACTCTGACTGTAATCTGGTTCAGGGTCCAAGTCCCTCCTCTGCTGTGTCGGGTATACTTGGGCCCAAGCTTAAGCTTGTCAAATAAACCCTCATGTGATTGCTTCGGTGCTTGGCTCCTTGATGGTCTCTCAGAAGCTAAAACTCGGGCATAACACACTGAGCACCAGTCGTGTACATACTTTTCTTACTCCAAATCCACTGGTAGCTTAAAATCATCTGTGATATATTCACATCACAAAAATTAGCATATGCTATAAGTCAAGACTATTGTGCCATCGACCCCCACCCAAGAGCAAGTTGTTGAATAGACAACAGCTGGTCATAAATGTTTTCCCTCTTATTTTGGTTCTATTTTAAAGAAACATCCCTGTCTTTCTTTCTTTTCTTTTTTTTCTTTCTTTTTTTTTTGGGTGGGTTGGGGGGAGTGGTGCACAATGGTGGTTTATTAAAGCACAGGAACAGGACCCATGGGCAGAAAGAGCTGCTGCATGGGTGTTGTGAGTGGTGACTGATTATATAGTATGGGGTTGGAGGAGGTAAGGCAAAGGGAAGTTTCAAAAGGATTTTCATATGTTAAAGAAGATTCACAGGATACTGGAGGTCTTGCCATTGTCATGTTAAAGTTGTTTTTCCCTCAAGCAAGGCATTAACATAAAGATAGTTGGGAGCTTCCTGGAGGAACATTACATTCTGCAAGTATCTGTCAATGGGATGGAGGTTATAAGGACATTTAATTGTATCTACATTTCCTTCTGGAAGCTAGTTTATTGATAGAAATGCTTTGTTCTTGTAGATTGCTAAAACATTTGTAAAGTGAGGGAGACTCAGGTCTTGAAGGATTATGAGCTCTATTTGTTTTTCTTTCCTTAGGTTTAGGGCAACCAGGGGTGCCTGAGGAACATCACATATATCTCATGGGGGGGTGGGGGTGGCGGAGGTGTTGGGGCGGAGTTGTGGGTGTCAGCTTCTGCTTTGTCATCAGCTTGCCTTCTGTTCCCTCATCATTTTTCCCCTGAACAATTTTGTCCCTTAAATCTAAAGTTGTTGAGGGTGGAGGGTCTCATCTTCTGCAATGTCTTCCTGCTCAGTAGGGGGCATAGAGATGTCTCCAGCTGCCTCCTCCTTTTGTAACTCCCCTATACACTTCCCAACTGACCAATATCAACACCTCCATCTTTCTTTTTTTTTTTTTTTAATATATATATATTTTAAAGATTTTATTTATTTATTTGACAGAGAGGTTGCAAGTAGGCAGAGAGACAGGCAGAGAGAGAGGGGGAAGCAGGCTCCCCACCGAGCAGAGAGCCTGATGCGGGGCTCGATCCCAGAACCCTGAGACCATGACCTGAGCCAAAGGCAGAGGCTTTAACCCACTGAGCCACCCAGGCACCCCAGACACCTCCATCTTTCAAAAGAGTTCCTTCTCCCTTTATGTTTGAACTAAATAAGCACATCTTCTGTTTTGGTCATTGTTTCTCATGTGTTATCCAGAGAATTTGCTACTCTTCCTATAGCCCATGCTTCTTTTTTTTTTTTTTTTTTTTTTTTTTTAAACATATAAAGTATTTTTATCCCTAGGGGTACATGTCTGTGAATCGCCAGGTTTACACACTTCACAGCACTAACCATACCACATACCCTCCCCAAAGTCCATTACCCCATCCCCCTTTCCCGACCCCCCTCCCCCCAGCAACCCTCAGTTTGTTTTGTGAGATTAAGAGTCACTTATGGTTTGTCTCCCTCCCGATCCCATCTTGTTTCTTTCCTTCTTTTCCTACCCCCCAACCCCCCATGTTGCATCTCCATTTCCTCATATCAGGGAGATCATATGATAGTTGTCTTTCTCTGATTGACTTATTTCACTAAGCATGATACCCTCTAGTTCCATCCATGTCATTGCAAATGGCAAGATTTCATTTCTTTTGATGGCTGCATAGTATTCCATCGTGTATATATACCACATCTTCTTTATCCATTCATCTGTTGATAGACATCTAGGTTCTTTCCATAGTTTGGCTATTGTAGACATTGCTGCTATAAACATTCGGGTGCACGTGCCCCTTCGGCTCACTACGTTTGTATCTTTAGGGTAAATACCCAGGAGTGCAATTGCTGGGTCATAGGGTAGTTCTATTTTCAACTTTTTGAGGAACCTCCATGCTGTTTTCCAGAGTGGTTGCACCAGCTTGCATTCCCACCAACCCTGTAGGAGGGTTCCCCTTTCTCCGCATCCTCGCCAGCATCTGTCATTTCCTGACTTGTTAATTTTAGCCATTCTGATTGGTGTGAGGTAATATCTCATTGTGGTTTTAATTTGTATTTCCCTGATACCCAGTGATGTGGAGCACTTTTTCATGTGTCTGTTGGGCATCTGGATGTCTTCTTTGCAGAAATGTCTGTTCATGTCCTCTGCCCATTTCTTGATTGGGTTATTTGTTCTTTGGGTGTTGAGTTTGATAAGTTCTTTATAGATTTTGGACACTAGCCCTTTATCTGATATGTCGTTTGCAAATATCTTCTCCCATTCTGTCAGTTGTCTTTTGGTTTTGTTAACTGTTTCCTTTGCT